>CM076578.1:686370572-686646727 GCA_034641835.2 Pinus albicaulis
TCTATGTAAGAAGGGTAAGAAGTTGGGGCACTCATAGGTAGCGAAGGTGGTGGGCTTGGCATCTCTGGAAGACTTAAGCTAGCTAGGAAGAGCTACTAGCTAGACACAATGGAAGGAGGAATAACGACTTTTATGGCAGCCTTTGTCTGTATGTGAGTGCCACTTGAAGATGTTACCCAAATCCACATATAACAATGAATATGATGATGACTTGGATGAGATCGTAGTGCTTCGAAGGAAGATTTGTTAGCCGATGTGTGAAGTCAAGATGCGGCTGGATGGTATGGCTCTTACTGTAAGAGCTAACTGAATGGGGTGGACGGATTTGATGGCTGGTGAATATGGGTCATTTGAGATTAACCAACTCCTTAATACATCTTTGTGAGGTTTCCGGGAGACCTAAAACAAACCCCTTGATAATAAAAAATGTGAATCAAAGGCGTTTTCCAGTGTTTCATGATCAATTTCTAATCTAGGGTCTGCCCATAACCCTCATTTTTTTTTGAGTCAAATCGATGATTTAAAAATAATATCCTAATGAGTGTCTCCATTTCCCTCCTACCCTTGGGCGAGTGCAGCTTAACGCTCCCTCACCCTGATTCCTTAGTTGTCTCCCCTACCTCCCCACTCTCTAACCTGCCTTATATAACTCTACCTACACCATTCCTTCTCTAAATTAGGATGACTGCTCCGAAACTGTTCTACTGTAGCCTAGATCTCTCTGCACAGCTCTGTGGTGATGTATAATTATGTATATCAAACAACTAGCTCTGTTTTAGGAATGAATCAATCTTCATTTGATAGAATACAACTTACATTTTCCCTATGAAAATTCCCCAAAAGCCTTATTAGACGATATTATGGTAGATCAATTATGAAAGAAAGATAGTATACCCTATTGAAGACTATAGACATAAGTACATGAGATGCATAATCTTTCTTGCGCTAGGGTCAAGACTATATTGTGTCGGAGTCAACTAGCACTTTGCATGCCCCGTGTGCACAATTGGGTATTAGGAAATTTGAGTGGCACCAAGTTCTCAAATACTATAGTGGCCTACATAGATACATCCATAAAAGAAATCAATTTCCAAACATCTCTTCTTTGGGAACAACTTCTCGTAATGCCATCAAGAATGAAGAAACGTTTTGGTAGAAATTAATAAATAGTTTGGGTGATGAAATCAATGATAGAAGGACAAGGGTAAAGGCGGCCGTAAATCAGTATTAATGAAAATAGAAAGGTGGAGAGAGACCCCTCTATTAGCCACCTGTGGCTAAATCATTTTTGGAGCCTTCAAAGAACAAATTTTATTGCTAAAAATTGTTGGTTCTTGAAGACTCTTAAAGGCCTCATGCCTCTGTCCATAATCTTCATTGCTGTTCCCACTTTATACTTTGAATTTCTGTTGATTTCATAAAAAGGAACCGCTGCAAAAATCATCATTTTCCCCCTTCTCCCACTCCAAACTAACCTTCTTTTTTACTCTCTTTTCCCCATCATTTTCCTCTGATTTCCATTTTTCCTCATTTCCCCTTCATATAATCCACCTTGCATAGTTTAAAACTCGTTTTTTAACTATAGAAAAACCCCAAAAAACCCTTTGGAAACCATTGAAAATCTATGTGAAAACCCATTTTGTATTAAGGGTTTAAGCCCCATTGGGCCAAGTCTCAACCATTTCCCCCCACATGCCCACACTTTGGAACCCAAACGCTAAACCTATCCGGTGCTTATCGCATCGGAAAGTTTCGAATGCACAAGTCTTTCCCATGTTCCGAAGTTTTCGATGCGATTGGCTTTATATTGGAAAAACCCGATGCGATTAGCCTTCATATAAATATACCGTGGGCCCGCCTTCAACACTTAATACCTTATAAAAATCCATTCCCAATCCACTTTTTCCTTTGTAAAACCTGAAAACCCACTTTTCCAAAGTTTTGGTCTAAAAACCAAAGTCACGTGCTAAATATAAATGGGTGGATTAAAAGGACTGGGCCCAAAGCTCCGATTGCGATCGGCCTTTGTTTTATCGCGCGATCGCATTGGAGAAATCAAATGGGTTGATTAAAAAGACCTCCATAAAACTTCCGATGTGATTAGGCCTTATACATATAAAATCCCCCCCCCCTGCCGTTTTCATTTCATGTGACTTTCCCCTGAGACCAAGTTTCGAAGTCCCGAGGTGCTCAATCGCATCGCAATATTTCAAATGGGTTGATTGAAAGACCAGCCTGATGGCCCGATTACGATTGGCCCTTTTTATATAAAGCCCTAGGCCCATCACGATTTATACATCCGAAGGCCTTGCAGTCGGGCACCAAACCTTTTTATATATTTTCTTTCTGCCCTCGATCCATAAAAAAACCTTTGTTTTTATTTAAACTTTGGGTTTTATTTATTATAAAGGTTTCTGCTAGTGTGTGTTTTAAACACAATCTCCGCCATTGATCAGTTGGCCGATCTAATGAACAACGCTCAATCGCATAGCAAAGTTAAATCGTATACATTTGTTTTGCTCCCCCGATCAGCCATACCCTGATTCGTTCTCCACCATTGATCTAATCCTTATATCGACGGTCTGCGCAAAATCGCATCGCATGTTTCGATTGGTGCACTTGCTCACTACCCCCGATTGCGATCCTCCGATTGTGATCCTTTGATTGAATCCAGACCGTCCACGTGTCTAGATCGGATGGTCCAAATTTACTCTGCCTTATTCTTCTCCCTGCTCTCCTTTTGTCTCTTCTATGCAGATCTCCACCGTTGGATGCTTTCATCCAACGGCCATGCTCTTTCCCGCCTTCTAAAGTAGTTAAACCTAAAACGCAGGATTTATTAATTATTTTTTGTATTTTACAGGTGTTTTAATGGTTCTCCATTGTATTATGAAGAAAAGCTGAGGGCCGGAAAGACGTTTCCTGCACCTTCGATTTATTAAAGAGAAGCCATCCACGGGTCGGATTCAACGTTTTATCAATGCTTCATGGGCATTGATGCCTTTAAAATACCTGCGCGGCCCTGCACATTGAAAATACACTGTTTTATTAAGAAACACAGTTAAAGAGTATCAGTTTTGAAGACATAGCACAGCAGAATGAAGATTGAAGACAGATTTTGGAATTACGGCTAAGAATGCTTATCAAAAGCCTAATTCCTAGAATTAAAACACAATTAAAAGAAATCATAAGTGTTTAAACAGGAAGACAGCCCTCCACCGCCACATTTGAGGCGAATTTATTCCTCAGCTACCATAAAAGCCACCTGTTGCCTCAAAGAATTCAAACAGAAGCTGAACTTATTACAGAATCAGATATTTTTCCTCAGCGCAGCCAGGGAGTTACTTCTGGAAGGAAATAAATGCAGAAATATCTGCAGAGTTACTCCAAACATGATGCAGGGCCTCAAAGTCAAATAAAGCTCCCACCGAGCTTTGATATTAATTGTAAAACAGTTAATATAGAGGACCACCTGTAAACTTCTTCATTGAGCCCCTCAAAAGGCCAAGAATTCTTGAATCTATATTAATTTCCTTAAGAGATCTTTTATCAGATCTCAACTCCTCATCCTTCTATAAATACTTCTGTAGAAGATGAGCAATTGTTGGTTGTTGTTTGATCACAAGTTGTAATACTGAAACTCTTTGAAATAAGTACATAGTCCGTTGAAGTTGAAGAACAAATTGAAGTCTTGGAAACCTTGATGATGTTGTTGCATGCTTGTTCCTGAGAAGGCTCTATCATTGGATCCATGAGCTTGGATGTTGGTGAAGTATTCTGAACGGTTTTATGTTTTCCCCTGTTTTCATTATGTTCCATAATTTCTTTACTACAGTAGGTTGAAAGTTTTAGGCTAAGAAATGACTCTTGGAAGCACCTTAGACCTGTTCATCCTTCACTATTTCATGTTTTCTTCTGCTGAAGTATTTTAGAGGCTTAAAACTTTCTCTTTAGTCTTCATGCTTGTTTATTTCCTTAATAGTTTGAACAGTTGGTTTCAACATGATTTATGGTTCTCCCTGCTTGTCTGCTGCCACTTAAAGACTGTTATTGAAGTCTCCCTTTGAAGTTCTTTGCTTACAGTGAATCAAAGAGGTCTGTTTTTATCTTTCCCTTTGTCCTCACTTAATCTGTTGGCTTAAAGGTCATTATAATTATGATCATAGATGTTTTTAGGTGTTCCCTCTTCTATGACTGCAATTATCAGTGAATATTTTATGTTTTCTAAGTCATTTGGAATAAAATCTTTGATGAAATAGGGTGTTCCCCGAATCTTATATTTCATTTTAAAAGTTGTTTTGAAATCATTATTTTCTTAAAGGTGTGATTTGTAGAATTTATGGTTAGCCCTGTCTATCAAAGAAACTCTTTATTGTTCAAAATTATGCTTTCGAATTCCCTTTGTTGAGAATTAAAACTCTCTTTCAAAATCATTAATGTTCATCTCATTCCAAAAACAAAATGATCGTGTGGCCAAGTTAGATTTTCCCTTTGATATCCCATATCCATTGATGAGTTTGTTATGACCTTTTCTTGACTCCATTGCCCAATGAACCAAATATTTCCTTGTCCTATATATCTTTCCTAGGCCTTTCATGTTCTTCTGTATCATTCCAACCAAAAAAACAAACAAATAAACACCTGCACTTAATAACTAGTCTAAAACCAATATTCAAAGCACACAAGATAAATCTTTGCAAACAAAATTTTGAGAGATCCCTCTCTGAGAACAGGAGGACTAGATCCTGTAACTCTAAATATTGGTTTTGATGTTGCCTTGTCTTTTTATTTTCCAAACTATCAAAACACGGGACACCAACATAATGGCGATCACGGTGGGACCTACTGAGAATATAGCGGTTTGAAAAACTTTCTTCAAACTTTTTAGGCCCAGTATAACATAAGTAACGTTCTTCAAGCACTACCAAGCAATGGTAATCATGATAGGACTTAATTGAATCAGTGACAAACTAAGTAACCCTTAAGATTCTCATTAGAACCTTATCAAACCTTGAAGGAAGAAGTTACCAAGCCATAACAGTGAACTCCATATGTTTTGACACCCTAGCTAAGTGTTAAGTCATATTTAGGACACTCTCATAACCTATAAGATCATAAAACTCAGAAAAACCCAAAACATTCCAGTTTGGCTTCATAATAAGCATGGTGGTGGAACCATCCAATATCTTACCTTCATAAAAAACTAAAAGTTTCCACCTGCCAACTCCACTAGCCCCAGTAGGCCTATTAATCATCTAGGTTCCCAAATCTCTTTAAGACTGTGTTAACCAGCTTTGAAGAAGGTTTAGAAGCCTAGTCCCATTCTAGACAAAACACCTTGAGAGGTGAAGGTTCCAAAAACAGTCCCTGAAAATCTCAACCTCTCTCATTTTTGAAAAACAGTCTGGCTTCACATAGGATCAACACTAGATCCCATCCGGACCCAAATCCTCCTTTAATAGTTGACAATCCTGAGAGAATTCTATGGCAGACTTCTAACTCTCAAAATTTAGCTGCTAATAGGAGCCTCTTAAGAACAAATTCTGTTCCTAAAAACCTTGTGGCCTTAGAGGATTCACACTTTGATTTACATCATACAAAGAAAATCTTTAGAACTAGATCCCAAGGTGACTTAAACCAAACTGACCTTGATATTGCAGATATGCAACAAAGCTTAAGTAGAGAAGCCTCACCTTCTACTCCTCCTGACTTCCAGCTTCTTCACCACTTTAGTCTTTTTTGTAACAAGTCTGCTCAAAATCAGTTTGCTGGCCCAAGTACTTCTTCCACTCCAATTCATACTACCACTATGCAAAACACTCTTGTTCAGCCCACTTTCACTACTGTAAATCCACCTCTGGTAAGTCCACCCTTATTTCCAGCCATGGAAACATGGTATGCCCCATTAGTGTTACCACAACCTCTACTTCCCCTACCAAACGATTACCAATCTAAAATTACTCACTTCACTGGAAAAGAACCTACAACAGCTCAACAACATGTAGATAAGATGGGAGATGCATTTGATTACATGGAGATAGAGGAAGAAACTGTGAAGATGAGGATCTTCACTCAAATTTTAGGAGGAGATGTAAAGAAATGGTTTAAAAACTTACCTCCTAACAGCATAATTGATCTCCCTGCCTTGCATCAAACATTCATCAACAAATGGGAACTCAAAAGGAATCCTCTCCAAATACTAGCAGAGTATAGCAGCCTCAAGAGAAATCAAGGGGAGAGTGTTCATGATTACTCCACTAGGTTCAATAGCATTTACAATGCTCTTCCACCTCACATGAAACCTCCTCAAGGCATGGCCTTAGTAAGATATCCCGAAGGCCTTGATGCTGACATGATGTATCAGTTAAGGGAGAGAGACTACTTAACCTTAGAAGACATGCAGAAAGGAGCTGTGAGCGTAGAAGCAAACATAATTGAGAAAAGAAATAGGTTGAGATCAGAGAAGAGGGTAACTTATAAAGATGACACTACACCCTCCACATCTAGCTCAAAGACAGAACAGATGTTGGAAGAGATCATGAAAAGGATGAGCATACTTGAGAGAACACAGCCAAGAGACAATCAGAACAACTCCCAAAATAGAAATAGAAATCAGAATTATAGAAGGGACAACAATCAAGATAAGAAAAAAGAAAGTGACCAACAGATTAGACCTCCCTTTCAACAGAACTATGTAGATCAATATGAAGAAGATAGGGAGTTGGAAAGGTTGGAAGAATCTCATGTAAACTTGATTGGATCAGACAGTGGGGATGATGTTTTCCTCACTGAGGAAGAACAAGATTTCTTCTCTTATGATCAAAATACAAACACCTATGAAGATTTTGATGACTATAGATTGGGTTTTGAAAATGCAATCATGGAGGTACACAAACAGTATGATCTTAGGAGCAAGGGAAACATAGATAATTCAAAGGATAAGAACACTAGCACTGCTGTCAAGAAAAACGCAGAGAACCAGCCCAAAAAGACAGCAGAGAAGACCAACATTTCGGCTAAAAAACCAGACTTAAACAAAGATAAGGGTGTTCAGCCAAATGTTGAATAGAGTACCCCTAGCACTTCAGCTAGTGGTCCTAATAAAACTATCCCAATTACCAGTCCAAACAAGGTTCAGCAAATCAAAGTTGCTGAAAAGAATTCAATTGAAAAAACAGATGTAAATACAAACAAGTCAATTATTCCTTTCAGCCTTGAGGGAGAGATTGCTAAGATTAAAATTACCATCCCCCTAGCTGAACTATTAACCCAACAGGTGTATAAAAACCAAGTTTTGAAAGCTTTGAACTTAGGAAGTGATACAGACACTTTAAACTTGACAGATGACAAACCTGAGTTGTTGTTTGGTCTAGAAGTTGAAGGAAAATATCAAGAAGGGGCTATCCATCCCTTCTATGTTAGCTTGAACATACATGAGAAAATTGTACACAATGCCATGTTAGATTCGGGAGCTTCACACAATCTAATGCCCAAGGTGGTAATGGAAAGATTAGGCTTAGAAATTACTAAACCATACAAAGATTTGTATCCCTTTGACTCAAGTAGAGTCAAATGTTTGGGTTTAGTCAAAGATTTATGTGTTAATTTAGCTCAAATCCCTGCTAAGAGTCTAGTAATGGATATAGTTGTAGTTGAAATTCCCCCTAAGTATGGCATGCTCTTATCAAGATCTTGGGGATCCAAACTTCAGGGAGCCCTTCAAATGGACATGTCTTATGCCACCATCCCCGTTTTCAATCAAAACAGAAGACTATACAGGGAATCCCACATGAAGTACATGGTGAGAAACATAGACAAACCAAACAACTCTCCAATCTCTTCTATTCAGTCAAGTTTAGATTCATTTATCTTATGTAACGAAGATGAAACTACTCAACAAGATAAAGAAAACATGGACCCAATCAGTTCACCAGAACAATCCAATCTTCCCCTCAATAAAATTCAAAACATTACCAATCAACAGCAACAAGAAAATGAAAATAGGAATGACATACTTTGGACAATAAACTTTGATGGATCTTGTAATAGAACAAGTGCAGGAGCAGGTGTGTGGATTCAAAATACAAATCAGAGTTTTTCATATAAATTGGATTTCCCATGCACTAACAATATTGTTGAGTATGAAGCACTTCTCCTAGGCTTACAACTGCTTAGATAGTTAGAATCCCAGAGGATATCAATCTTAGGAGATTCTGAACTTATCATAAAACAAATCAAAGGAGAATACTCGGCCAGAAATCCGAGGCTTAGGGAATATCGGAACGCTGCCCTCGATTTATTGAAAACCTTTGAAAAATACGAACTTGTTTTCATTCCTAGAGCGTTTAATAATTTAGCAAATGAACTCGCTTTCAATGCCAGTAACTGTCAAAAACCTGAGATAAATGAACAGCGTAGCGTAAAGGTAAAACGTAGGCCTGCAGTGCTTGATAACAAAGATCACTGGCAAGTGTTTGATTTTGACCAACACATAGACGATTTCTTAAAGTCAGAAAACGATTTCACCATACCAACATCAAAATCTAGCCATAATGAAAATTTTCCATATATCGAAGAAATCCCAGAAGCTGAAATAACACACTCTGCTGATATAAATCATTGTGAAGATCCGTTTGAAGCAGATTTAATTGACAACGTGGACCAAAAAGACCTGGAAGTTTTAGAATGTAAAAACGGTTCAATTCCAAGAGGTCTCTCACCTTTGGAACACCTTTTCGACTTTAATGATGTAGCCAAAGAACCAAAAATGGAGCCTGTAGAAACAAACGTAGAAGAACACAACATAGGCTCCCTAACAGAACCCAAGATGATTAAATTGTCCAGCACTCTTCCAACTCACATAAAATCTCGATACATTGATCTGTTTAAGGAGTTTAAAGATGTTTTTTCCTGGGCATACACAGATCTGAAGTCTTACGATACCAGCATCATTCAGCACAAGATTCCCCTGAAGGAAAATCAAAAGCCCTTCAAACAAAAACTAAGGAGAATAAACCCACTTTTATTACCTTTAGTTAGAGCCGAAATTGAAAATATGCATGATGTTGGCATTATAGTACCAATTAGATTTTCAGAATGGGTATCAAACTTAGTTTCTGTTAGGAAAAAGACAGGGGAGATCAGACTCTGTATCGACTTCAGAAACTTAAACAGAGCATCCCTAAAAGACAACTACCCATTGCCCAAGATGGATCATATACTTCAGAGGGTAGTTGGGTCAAAAAGGATATCACTCTTAGATGGGTTCTCGGGTTACAACCAGGTGTTAGTGCTCCCAAGTGATCAAATCAAAACTTCTTTTACCACACCTTGGGGCACCTTTATGTATGTCAAAATTCCTTTCGGGTTAATGAATGCAGGGGCCACCTTCCAAAGGGCCATGGACATAGCCTTTTCTGAAGATATTGGCTATTTCATAATTATTTACCTTGATGACATAACTGTCTTTTCAAAAACTGATGAAGAACATTTGACTCACTTAAGAAAAGTTTTTGAGAAGTGTAGGAAATTTGGCTTGTCATTGAATCCCAAGAAGACACTCTTTGGTCTCCAAGAAGGTAAACTTCTTGGACATATAATTTCGGAAGAGGGAATCAAAATAGACCCTACAAGGATAGATGGCATATTACAAATCAGTCATCCAAGAAGCCTCAAAGAGTTGCAATCTTTCATCGGAAAGATTAATTTTCTGAGGAGGTTTATCCCCAACCTTGCTGAGCTATTAAAAAACATCACAAACATGTTTAAGAAAGATGTTGGTGTAAAATGGACTTTACCAGCTAAACAATCATTCGAACTGGTCAAACAAGCTCTTACCCAAACACCAGTCCTGATTAGTCCAGATTTTACCAAATAATTTTACATCTTTTCTTTTACATATGAACATACAATAGCCGTAGTTTTACTTCAAAATAATGATTTGGGGAAAGAAAAACCAATATATTTCTTTAGTAGGGCCTTAAGAGATGCTCCTCTCAAATATAATATCATGGAGAAGCAAGCCTTAGCATTAGCAAAAGAATTAAAAGACTTTATGGTCTATATTTTACACTCTCACATAATTGCTTTTGTTCCACATACTGTTGTCAAGGACATTATAAGTCAATACCCTGATGGTAAAAGGGGAAAATGGATTGCAACTATTCCTGAATATGACTTAGAAATTAGGCCCACCAAACTAGTTAAAGGGCAAGGATTAGAAAAACTTATGGCTGAGTCTAACTTCTAAGCACTAGACATGAATATGGTAGATGTGTTGGAAGAGATAGAAGAATCTAATGCTCCTTTTATTGAAGAAACATTTCTAAATTCTCCTTGGTATGCTAACATTATTTATGTGCTTTTATATTTAAATGCCCCTCCTTCTTTGTCTAAAACTAAAGCTAGATTCTTGAAACAAAAGGCTTTGAGTTTTTGTATCTTAGATGGAGTATTATATTGGAAAAATGTTGTTGTAATTTTTCTTAAATGTTTACTTGAAGATGATGCAGGAAAAATCATGCATGAATTGCATGACAGAGAATGTGGAGGACACCTCTACTGAAAGGCCACAACAAACAAAATTCTTAGATCTGGTTACTATTGGCCTACCCTTTTCCTAGACACTCAAAATTTGTTCATGTCTTGCCATAAGTGTCAAATATTTGATGGCAAAAGAAAACTCCTTCCCTTACCCTTACATTCTATCAGAGTTGAGGCACCTTTTCAACAATGGGGGCTGGACTTCATTGGGGAAATTCATCCATCCTCCTCAACTCAAAATAAGTGGATCCTCACAGCCACTGACTTCTTTACCAAGTGGATAGAAGCTATACCCTCCAGAAATTCTAATGACTCTGTCATTATCAAGTTCCTTGAAACAAATATCCTATCCAAATTTGGTTGTCCTAGAAAAATCATAACAGAAAATGTTGTTGCTTTTAAATCTAAGAAGATGGTTGATTTCTGTTACAAATACCACATAACCTTGGGCCATTCCACTACTTACTATCCCCAAGGAAATGGATTAGCTGAATCCTCCAACAATAGTCTCCTCAATATAATCAAAAAACTGTTGGAACAAAATCAGAAATCATGGCACAGTAAGCTGGTTCATGCCTTATGGGCTGATAGGTTAAATACAAAGAAATCAATAAATATGTCCCCTTATCAGTTATTTTATGGCATGGATGCAATTTTTCCCACCTCATTAGGAGTTCCAGTCATGAAACTCCTTCAAGAAGTGCAGATTGAAGAGAATGATATGCAGAGAAGAATCAACCAAACAATCCATTTACAGCAGACCAGAGAGGAAGTCTATGAAAGAACACAGTTAGTCCAAGAAAACATGAAGAAGCTATTTGATAAGAGGACTAAGGCAAGAAATTTTCAAATTGGAAATGTTGTTCTTAAATGGGATTCAAGAAGAGAAGAGAAGGGAAAACATGGCAAGTTTGAGAACTTGTGGAAAGGGCCATATATTATCCATGCTGAGAGGGATCACAATGCATTTTTCTTGAAATAATTGAATGGAGAGGATCTATATGGAGGTCCTATCAATGGCAGGATGCTCAAGCATTACTTCTGCCAAGAATCTTAAGTTTCAAAGCATTTTATTTTTTTCATTGTAAATATCATAGTCTCACCATTGCATTCAAAGTTAGAAAAATCAAAATACAAAAACAAAGAAAGAAAGAAAAGAGGGCAAATTGTAAAAACAATAAAGGTATGGCCCCATACCAAAAAAGAGAGAAATAAGTTCTGAAAGTGTGCAAGCTTAAATGCCACTACTGAAAAACACACTTCTAGTTAGTCAAACTGCCTATTCTTGACTAATTAGCCTTTAAATTTTCTAATGATAGGATAGTGAATTCGATTTGCCAAACTATTTAATCTTGGCTTATCAGTAGATAGATTAGGATAGAAATCAAAGGTTCAAACATACTCAAAATATGAACCTAACATTTCAAAAAGAGAATGACTCAAATCTTTTTTTTTTTTTTGAGTAAAAAAGATAAAAATCTGGTTCTAATTATCTCAAAATCTGAACCAGATGGCAAAGGAGAAACAGCTCAAATAAAGTCAAAACAGAGCTGTAAAGAAAAAGAAGGCCATGATGAGTAACTTTCATATCTTAAGCCTTCCATTTTTTATTTAATTTTCTACAAATAATAATCTATGTGCAGCTTGTTTTTATGCCATAGATCAGCATCAAGTTAGACTGTTCAATCCTAACTTGAATGCTTTTTAAATTTCTGCTTTAGCAATTAGAGAATAAAAATCTGTTAGACTGTTTAATCCTAACAGATTAATAGAATAGGTAGAGAAGCATATGGGCTCAACTGCTTAATCTGAGTCCATGGAGAAATAAGAAGTAGAAATAGATTAGATTTTTTTCTTTCAAAAGAATAAAATGTTGAAAGAGAGTTTGCCAATCCAAGTGCACTCTAAGGAAGAAAAAATGTTAGATCAGTAGGATTGGGTAGGTAGAAAGCTTGTTGATAAAAGATCCATTTTTTTCCATGGTTGTTAGCATTTCCAGAGCAAAAGAAGATCATTCAATCAAATAAAGATAGCCCAATGGATGAGGCAACTAATCAGCATCTCAGAGAATGCAAATCTGAAATTCTTGATACCTTCAAAAAGGCATCATCCCCAAGTGGAGCCAATGTTAGCCACCTATAAATATTTTATACCAAAAGGTGGCTAAATCATTTTTGGAGCCTTCAAAGAACAAATTTTATTGCTAAAAATTGTTGGCTCTTGAAGAATCTTGAAGGCCTCATACCTCTATCCATAATCTTCATTGTTGTTCCCACTTTATACTTTGAATTTCTGTTGATTTCATAAAAGGGAACCGCTACAAAAATCATCATTTCCCCCCTTCTCCGACTCCAAAATAACCTTCTTTTTTACTCTCTTTTCCCCATCATTTTCCTTTGATTTACATTTTTCCTCATTTCCCCTTCATATAATCTGCCTTGCATAGTTTAAAACTCCTTTTTTAACTATAGCAAAACCCCAAAAAACCCTTTGGAAACCATTGAAAATCTATGTGAAAACCCATTTTGTATTAAGGGTTTAAGCCCCATTGGGCCAAGTCTCAACCATTTCCCCCCACATGCCCACACGTTGGAACCCAAGCGCTAAACCTATATGGCGCTTATCGCATCGGAAAGTTTCGAATGAACAAGTCTTTCCCATGTTCCGAAGTTTCCGATGCGATTGGCTTTGTATTGGAAAACCCCGATGCGATTAGCCTTCATATAAATATACCGTGGGCCCGCCTTTGGTGCTTAATACCTTATAAAAATCCATTTCCAATCCGATTTTCCTTTGTAAAACCCGAAAACCCACTTTTCCAAAGTTTTGGTCTAAAAACCAAAGTAACATGCTAAATATAAATGGGTAGATTAAAAGGACCGGGCTCGAAGCTCCAATTGCGATCGGCCTTTGTTTTATCGTGCGATCGCATCAAAGATATCAAATGGGTTGATTAAAAAGACCTGCATCAAACTTCCGATGCGATTAGGCTTTATACATATAAATCCCCCCCCCGCCATTTTCATTTCATGAGACTTTCCCTCGGGACCAAGTGTCGAAGTCCTGAGGCGCTCAATCACATCGCAATATTTCAAATGGGTTGATTGCAAGACCAACCCGATGGCCCGATTGCGATTGGAACTTTTTATATAAAGCCCCGGGCCCATCACGATTTATACATCTGAAGGCCCCGCAGTCGGGCGCTAGACCTTTTTATATATTTTTTTTCCGCCCCCGATCCATAAAAAAACCTTTGTTTTTATTTAAAATTTGGGTTTTATTTATTATAAAGGTTTCCGCCGGTGTGTGTTTTAAACATGATCTCCACCGTTGATCAGTAGGCTGATCTAACGACCAGCGCTCAATCGCATCCCAACGCTCAATCGCATCGCAAAGTTAGATTGCATACATTTGCTTTGCTTCCTCGATTGGCCATACCCCGATTCGTTCTCCACCGTTGATCTACTCCTTAGATCGACGGTCTGCGCAAACTCACATCGCATGTTTCGATCGGTGCACTTGCTCACTACCCCCGATTGCGATCCTCCGATTGAATTTGGACTATCCACGTGTCCAGATCGGATGGTCCAAATTTACTCCGCCTTATTCTTCTCCCTGCTCTCCTTTTGTCTCTTCTATGCAAATCTCCACCGTTGGATGCTTTAATCCAACGACCATGCTCTTTCCCGCCTTCTGAAGCAATTAAACCTAAAACGCAAGACTTCTTAATTATTTTTTGTCTTTTACAGGTGTTTTAATGGTTCTCCATTGTATTATGAAGAAAAGCCGAGGGCCAGAAAGACATTTCCTGCGCTTTCGATTTATTAAAGAGAAGCCATCCACAGGTCAGATTCAACGTTTTATCAATGCTTCATGGGCATTGATGCCTTTAAAATACCTGCATGGCCCTGCACATTGACAAGACACTGTTTTATTAAGAAACACAATTAAAGAGTATAAGTTTTGAAGACATAGCACAACAGAATGAAGATTGAAGACAGATTTTGGAATTACGGCTAAGAATGCTTATCAAAAGCCTAATTCCCAGAATTAAAACACAATTAAAAGAAATTATAAGTGCTTAAATAGGCAGGCAGCCCTCCACCGCCACATTTGAGGTGAATTGATTCCTCAGCTACCATAAAAGACACCTGTTGCCTCAAATAATTCAAACAGAAGCTGAACTTATTACAGAATCAAATATTTTGCGTCAGCGTAGCCAGGGAGTTACTTCTGCAAGGAAATAAATGCAGAAATATCTGCAGAGTTACTCGAAACATGATGGAGGGCCTCAAAGTCAAATAAAGCTCCGACCGAGCTTTGATATTAATTGTAAAATAGTTAATACAGAGGACCACCTATAAACTTCTTCATCGAGCCCCTCAAAAGGCCAAGAAGTCTTGAATCTGTATTAATTTCCTTAAGAGATATTTTATCAGATCTCACCTCCTCATCCTTCTATAAATACTTCTGTAGAAGATGAGAAATTGTTGGTTGTTGTTTGATCACAAGTTGTAATAATAAAACTCTTTGAAATAAGTACATAGTCCGTTGAAGTTGAAGAACAAATTGAAGTCTTGGAAACCTTGATGATGTTGTTGCATGCTTGTTCCTGAGAAGGCTCTATCATTGGATCCATGAGCTTGGCTTTTGGTGAAGTATTCTGAACTGTTTTATGTTTTCCCCTGTTTTCATTATGTTCCATAATTTCTTTACTACAGTAGGTTGAAATTTTTAGGCTAAGAAATGACTCTTGGAAGCACCTTAGACCTGTTCATCCTTCACTGTTTCATGTTTTCTTCTGCTGAAGTATTTTAGAGGCTTAAAACTTTCTCTTTAGTCTTCATGCTTGTTTATTTCCTTAATAGTTTGAACATTTGGTTTCAGCATGATTTATGGTTCTCCCTACTTGTCTGCTGCCACTTAAAGACTGTTATTTAAGTCTCCCTTTGAATTTCTTTGCTTACAGTGAATTAAAGAGGTCTGTTTTGATCTTTCCCTTTGTCACCACTAAATCAGTTGGCTTAAAGGTCATTATAATTATGATCATAGATGTTTTTAAGTGTTCCCTCTTTTATGACTGCAATTATCAGTGAATATCTTATGCTTTCTAAGTCATTTGGAATAAAATCTTTGAGGAAATAGGGTGTTCCCCGAATCTTAGATTTCATTTTAAAAGTTTTTTTGAAATCATTATTTTCTTAAAGGTGTGATTTGTAGAATTTATGGTTAGCCCTGTCTATCAAAGAAACTCTTTATTGTTCAAAATTATGCTTTCAAATTCCCTTTGTTGAGAATTAAAACTCTCTTTCAAAATCATTAATGTTCATCTCATTCCAAAAACAAAAGGATCCTGTGGCCAAGTTAGATTTTCCCTTTGATATCCCATATCCATTGATGAGTTTGTTATGACCTTTTCTTGACTCCATTGCCCAATGAACCAGATATTTCCTTGTCCTATATATCTTACCTAGGCCTTTCATGTTCTGCTGTATCATTCCAACCAAACAAACAAACAAATAAACACCCGCACTTAATAACTAGTCTAAAACCAATATTCAAAGCACACAAGATAAATCTTTGCAAAAAAAATTTTGATATATCCCTCTCTGAGAACAGGAGGACTAGATCCTGTAACTCTAAAGATTGGTTCTGATGTTGCCTTGTCTTTTGATTTGCTAAACTATCAAAACACGAGATAGCAACGCCCTCTAACCATTCCTTTGACCTGGTGGCCTCATAACCTAGCATGGGGTTGTTCTCTATGTTCGATACCCACGATTGGGTAGAATGTTACTCATATGCATCAAGTTTATTGGACCATATTCCATAAATGTGTGTGATGAAAATTAGATATTCTAAGTGGTCCTTGACTTATGGGTGGGGGTGGTAGCATCTATTGGGTAAGATGGGGCTTTTTTCCATCCGTCCATATATGGGTACACCTATATCGTAACAAGGGAAAACATCTCTCTCGAAATATGTTATAAATTAGTTAATTTCTCAATTAGCTCAAGGTTTTTATAGAATGATTTTGAAGTGAAATTTGTACCTGCTCCAAGCCAGGTATCCCAATTTTAAGTCTCCTGGTATCCCAGTCTTAAGTCCATCCCAGTGATGCAACCCAAATGTGCATTCCATCCGATTTAGGAGCCACTAAAATGTTCCATAGCGGTAAGTGAATTTTGAGGTATAGCTTTCTGTGGTGGGGGTCGAGTTCGAGGAAGAGGTAGATTTCAAGGGCTAATTGTAAGAGTAGGGTATAACTTAATGTTTCCATTTCCACCTCCTGTCACTGAGAAATTCTCTATTACAACTGGCTATGACAATGAAACTAGGCTATGACTAGTAGGAGTGGCACTGACCTTAAGGGGCATGGACTATTTATTTTGCATGGAAAAGAGCTTCACGCACCTACTATAGGTTCTTGCTGCAGCTTCTAGCTCAGACTGGAAACTAGAAATAAATATTTGGATCTCCACTTGGGATCGACTCGTGACAGCATGGAGTAGAAACACTGAGTACCAAGAATGCACGGACGGACACACACACCTTGGCATGTAAAACTAGTACCACTAGGCATGGCCTACCAGTGAGTACCAAGAATGCGTCGACATCTAGATTATTGAATGCATCATCTATTGACTATCAGCAATGATCCTCTGTCTATGAGACTTACAATGCGATACTATAAAGGACCTCCTGCAATGACTGTCTCCATCCCAGCCGGGAAGCAGGATACATTTCCTTCCTCGTGAGTGAGGTAGATGCATGGATACTTATTTTAGTATTCTTCTTAGGCTGGCTAGAAAGGAGCGAACAGATGGATGAGGAAATCGAAGGGATATCCAATTCAAGATAGATGGAATAGACCTGTATGAGTAGATGTGTGATTAGTCCACTTCCCGTTGGAGTAGTCCCATTTATTAGGCCTCTGTGAGTAACCTATGTGTATTAGGTCCCTGTGAGTAGGCCCTCCCTATGGATGTAGTAAATCATGTTATGTATTGATTGGTAAGGTTGTCAACGTTAAACATTCATTCATTCTCTCTCCCAGCAAGCGAGGAAGTAATGCCAATGAATCATCTATCTTGTCATACCCGCCGTAAGTAAAGAATAGGAAAGCCAAATAAGATATAATAAGAATGGAAGGAAGGGGTGTTTCTAGGGGGTTCAGGGAGAGCCTCGAGAATCATCCTTCCTGTGAAATTTGATCCTCTCTATTAGAAATAGATTAACGTATACCATGAGCGAATCATCATTTTTTCCCTAATAGCGAGACTCGACGAATCTCATCATATTTCTTGGCGATAAGGAATTTTAGTTACTTATTGGGTGGGGGGTTATCGCTTTAGGAATCCTAAGGTGATTGGCATGAGATTGGTTCAATCCGTCCGGTGAAAAATTCATATCTTATAATGTAATCTAATCTCCTCAATCAAATTCGGAAACTTCATGATCGATCGAGAAATAGGGTAGGTGTTTGAGCTTGTATATTGGTCACACTACATTCTCTCCCGCTATGGACTATTGATCGAGGGAAGGAAGGTCGGGAGGATGGGTTATCTTTAAGCCTTACCTCTCGACCTATTCCTAATTATTCCCATGAGCAAAGGTTATTTCCACTCTTTGAAAGTGGGAGGGACCTTTTTCACTTCAAAATCCAAAAATGGTTTCAAACACTATAAATACCAACCTTTTAAATAAAACTTTTTGATAGAGATTTTATCTTAGAAAAATGGAAATCATAGGGGGATGAGGTGAGATGACGGAATGAATGAAAAAAATAATCTAAGTATTAGTATACCCTTGTTCCAACTAGGTT
This sequence comes from Pinus albicaulis, assembly GCA_034641835.2. Taxonomy (NCBI): domain Eukaryota; kingdom Viridiplantae; phylum Streptophyta; class Pinopsida; order Pinales; family Pinaceae; genus Pinus; species Pinus albicaulis. Next base: position 686,388,940 of record CM076578.1, read on the forward strand.
TTTAGTGTATGGAAATGAAAATTGGGAAGGAGGGAGGATTTGGTTTTTCATTCATCGCTTTTTCCCTCCTTAAAAAGGGGTGGTAAGAAAACAGCCTGGTTGATCTCTATTACTGGTATTTAGCACTCAGTCAGACCTTGAGGATGTTTATTGAACAACCAAGCCACCAAGTTCATGCTTAATAATAAAAGACCTTTGTTATATTAGAGCTCTATGGAGGTAAATCTAGACCTCACCTTATAAACTAATCAGCTCGAGTCAAACCCTAAAGGAAGGCTCTGGAGGTTAGACCGGTGATTACAAAACATATCCTATCAGTGGTTGGCGCATTTATAATGAAGGAGTGTTCGATGATCATGAGAAAAAATATAAGGAGCACTTGAAAACGATGATCACGAAAATGTTGAAGACTTATATAGATCTCTCTCCTTGCTCGAGTGATCTTTGATCATGATCATCGAACAAGATTTGAAATGAGTGTTCAAAGCTTTCCATTCAGTCATGTTTAGAGGGGTTTAATAACTAGAGTAGTCATTCATTAGAGATATCTTCAGTGCTCATTCGATTAGACCTTTGATCAGGAAATAACCACGGAGACCTTATGATCCCTCCAAGGACTTATACTGCATTTTATTCTCAGCTCCCAAATTTGGTACTGTTGGATGCACTACCAAGATGTGATGAGTTACCAGGTGAAGTTTCTAATTCCAGTTTCAAAGCCCCCAGAAAGCAAGTGCTTATCTATGGCTGCCCAACGGAAATACTCAACCCATTAACTAGAAGGGTTCTTATTATTTATACACCGAACACCACCTACTTCTTTTTCGTGAGGTAGCTTTGGTTGATCTCCCCTCTGCAATTATATGGATCCATCTAAACTCTAGCAGCTTGCTGGGTCTTTCTTGGGACTTCCATATTTTTTGTTTCGCCCACATAACCTTGATATGGAGAAACAAAATGCCTATGCTTTGATCCAAATATGGGTTCTGTTGGGTGCTAAAAGGTGCATTTTAAAACTCCTATTTATCCCACATTAATTATCAACCCGGGCAAGTCCTCTTATTTCAAGAGTGTATACAATATGTGCACACTATAATCCCAAAGAGTAATGTTTCTTAAAATGTAGTATAGATCTTTCAAATACAAGAGTAAACAGATGCTTGAAAATGAAATCTAATTACAACAATATGAAACTCAAAGTTATGAAATTCAATCACTTCACTCAATAATCATCAGTCAAGGATGCAGTAGTAATAACTCTTTCCTCTGTCAACTGATGTAAATGAAATCAAATATGAACAAGGTAATCAATCTGAGAACGTAGGTAGTAACAACCAATGTCCTTTATAGTTGATGATTTTACACTCCACACTAAAGAAATTAAATGGAAATGGTAATTGTGTTAACTCACTAATGCAGCTAATGAAAATAGACTAAGCAAGCTCTCTATAATAACACTCCAAAGCAAAACCAAAATCTTGCAAGAAAAGAATAAACAGTAAAGCTAATTAACAGAAATGAACAACAGTTCTATTTACTGGAAATGAAAAACAAATGGAAATGAATAGCAAATCCTATTTAATGGAATTAAACAACAAATGTAAATGAATAGAAAATCCTACTTGATGGAAATGAATAGAAAATCCTGAATAGCAAAGCTCTGTAATTGCAAAGCATAACAATACAAGTTATAAATAAATAAATATTCTTGTTACGTTGGAAAGGATCAGCAATGAAATTCACTGATGCAACACACTAATTTCATAAATCATTGAAATAATAAACTATTAAGCATGGAAACCATGAAGAAATGAAACTAAAGAAAGTGAGAACTAATGCAAACCATCACATGACTAGAATTGGAAAGTAATGATACAGATGGCAAGTGGATTCACTAGGGTTGGCCCTCTGCCGCTATTGGAGCACTGCCAAACTACTCCAGTATCAAATAATGGAACAACAACCGAATTTATGTATTAATCATATGTAGCAGATTTTACAAGAAATCGTAGTCTGTTTTAATTAACAAGAGTCGATGAACAATTCTAAAAATTACAAAAGGAAATCTCTCCATAATGGCAGTACATGCTCTCCTTTTATAATCAGAAAGAGGAGAAAGTAAATAGTAAATGTGATCCCTCATAACAAAATTGGATTGTTCCCAACAACTTGATCAGAAAGAAAATATATTTCCATCAATCATTCAACAGGAATAAGTCGAATTTGGTATTGCAATTGACATCATTTGGAAAATGGCCGCAACAGTGAATCTCGGAAAATCGTCCTCAGAGAACCTTTCATTTCTCTTAATACAGGCCGAATTTGGGCAAACCATTCTTCAATATAGTTAATTCGGTCCATTTTCAACAAAACCCATGTTTCAGATTTTCCATATTCTTCTCCATTTGCCCAGAATGTCCAACACAAAACTGACACTTCTTATTCCAGCGACTTTCTGAGTTGGAATATTTGATGATGAGCTGGAGATCAAATCTACAATTTGGAAAATATCTTGGAGGTTGAAATGGTGAGTGATATTACAAAATATATTAATAAACCATCATTGATAAAATCATGTATAATAATCATTAAGTTATTAATAATAAAGGAAAAGAAATAATATTCATCCATAAGAGAATAAATAATTATAAAATGGAATTATATGATAAATTATGATAAATGAAATGATAAAGAAGAGTAGAAAAATGATAATAATAATAACATATTAGCAGCCCAACATACCCCAAACTGAATATATTGCATGTCCTCATGCAACCCAAAACTGAATATATTGCATGTCCTCATGCAACCCAAAGACAAAACCCATGTGTTAACCAAGAAAAAAAAATTGTTCATCCCAACACATGAAATGGATGGAACAAATGAATTTTTCCTCAAATAATGAGTATTCAATTTTAGCAATCTTGATGAAGGCGTAACAATTTGCACAGTTGACGTTCAACTATATGTATATGAAGTTGCAAAAAAATGTGATATAAGTAACATCAAACTTCATTAACCATTTTCTCAAAAATCAGATCCTTTTGATACACGGATCATGAGATATAAACAAAATGGCTGTAAGTGATAGTGCATAATTTTCGAAATTTTATGAACTAATTTAGCTTGAAATTATTTGGGTTTGTGTATTTTAATGATACCTCTTTGTTATCCAGAAATCACAAGAATTCAGTTCATAGTTTTAAAGATATATGCAAATCAATTTCTGCATTGTATAAAAATGAAATTGCATGCCTTAAACGAGAAAGAAAGTAGAAAACATCCATCATGTGTAGCAATTCCTTCCCCAAACTGAAGAATTAGCATGTCCTCATGCAATGCTAGAAAACAAAGAGAGGTGGTTGCTACAATCTATTGAAATCTATGCTTGGTTCAAAACAACATGGAATAAGGGACGTGTTGAGAATGAATAAGAATATCAATGGATGATAAAGAATATTATTGGCATGGTCATAAGAAATAAATGAAGGAAAGCAACACTCCCCTAGACTGAAAGATGATATGTCTCTGAAAAGTGGGAAGTGGTAAAAATGTGGAATGAATGATGATAAATAATGCTCAATGGATTTTCATGAAATTCTCCTAAATTCGTAATAAATCAGAAAATTATGCTATTTTACCTCAAGTGTTATCTCCGAAAAAAAAAAGTGGAATGAAATATAGGGACTAGAATTTGTTGAAGATGATGTAGGCTGAGCGAATACCAAAACTGATGCAAAAAGTGGAAGCCATGCAAGCACATCATGTCTGAAGAATTATGCGCATTCGTGAGTTGCGCGAGCTTTTGCTGTTAGTTGCAATAGTGTGGTCGTGCTACAAATAGAATTGTCCCCCCCATACTTGTTGTTCTCCTGTAAACAAATCACGATTCTGCATGCAATTTTATTGAATCCACAGTGTTAATTTTGAAGAGCAATAGATAAGATGTATGCCAAAAGTTCAATCAGAAAAAATTCTATAGAAATGCAGTATGAATATTGTGGAAAATCAGCAAATTATGATAGAATTCTGTACTTATATCGTGTGCTATCGATAATGCATACATTCCCCCTTCCAATTTAAAAAGGGATTCCATGACCATAAAGCATAGAAAAAGTGTTGTGATGATGACAAGGCAAGGGAATGAACAATACAACAGTAAATGAAGCAGAGTACACATATCAAATGATAGGACAGCAAGATGTATGGTTATAATGAGGGCAGAGTGTATAAAGATAGTTATGAATAAGAGATAAGATGTTTGGGTTGATGAAAGGTAATGTGGTAAGTAAAAAGGACAACAATATGTAAGAAAAGATACCTTGCTGATGATATTCCATCTAAAAATGATATGATTGATTAAAAAACATTAACTCATGTGTAAAGGTTCATAAAAGGGAGAAATTGGGGAAATAATCTCTCTGATAAAAATAAAAGTAGGAAGAGGGTATTATAATAATTATTGATGTTGGAAATAGAACTTCAAAACCATAAGCAGAGCCTCTGCTACCAGCAGGCATCCATAGCCTCGGCAGGGTTGCTTTTTAACCCATATGAGCCAGGATCCTCGATTTATAGTTGGAGAATTCCATTGTTGTTCTATAGAATAGATCAATGTGTTGGCGTGGTAACCAGATAACCACACTGCCATTCACTGGGAAGTAGCAAAAGTGATCAGGCCAGCTCGTGATGAGAGCTTCTGTTCCAAGGATGTTGTGGCTATCCATTGGATCATAACCCTGGTGTGGTGGCCATAGTGGGAATGTCACTTCGCTACAACCTTATGAACATGGTAGGCTAGCTCTTTAATGAGACCCCCTATCCTCTATCTATAGAAAAGATTTTTTTTTTTTTACACCTTTTATGATAAATAGAGGGAGGCTCAATATTCCTTAAGAGTGGGGATGGTGGAAGAGGTTTGAACATGTCAATAGAAAGAAAATATACCCATAATCTTACTTATAATAGATAGAGAGAATTGTAGCCAGGAGAAGTGGAACCAGAATGGCGAAGATGATCAATCAGTATCATATACAGCAGAAATCAATACAGTAAATTAATATATAAATAATTGTGTCCCTTTTGTTTGTTTAAAAAAAAAAAAAAAAACTATCATCAAGAAGTTGTCTTGTTAAAGATCATAACGTCAAGGATATTCACCTGCTTCAATAGACTCCATAATTTTTGTCCTCGTAAAATTATTGTACTTCATGTGATGCAAAGGAATCAATAAAATGTGGTTAAGATGAATTAGGAATAATCACACAAGAGGGAGGAAGGATTGTTCTCGAAAATATTCCCAAAGTGTTGTTCCCTTGAAGGAACAGCAAAAACACTAAAAAAAGTGTTGTTCGTTTTAAGGAACAACAAAAATACACCTAAAAAAAGTGTTGTTCCTTTTAAGGAACAACAAAAAAATGCATGCGAAAAAGTGTTGTTCCTTAAAAGGAACAGCAAAAAAAATACACAAAAAAAGTGTTGTTCCTTAAAAGGAACAGTAAAAAAATACACCCAAAAAAAGTGTTGTTCCTTTTAAGGAATAGCAAAAAAAAATGCATGCGAAAATGTGTTGTTCCTTAAAAGGAACAGCAAAAAGATATTAAAAAAAAGTGTTGTTCCTTAAAAGGAACAGCAAAAAAAATACACCCAAAAAAAGTGTTGTTCCTTTTAAGGAACAGCAAAATAATGCATGCAAAAAAGTGTTGTTCCTTAAAAAGAATAGAAAAAAAATACAAAAAAGTGTTGTTCCTTAAAAAGAACAGTAAAAAAAATCAACATGCGAAACTGTTGTTCCTTAAATGGAACGGTTGCTATTCCTTTAAGAGGAACAACAGTTGTTCCTTAAATGGAACAACAAAAAGACAAACACGTGAAATTGTTGTTCCTTAAGAGGAACGACTGTTGTTCCTTAAGAGGAACGTCATCTATTCCTTAAGAGGAACAAAAAAAAGACAAACATGCGAAACTTGGTCTTCCCTGTAGGGAACAACAAGGGATAAATAGAAAAAAACTAACGTACAATCTATTATCTAAGCAAATCCAATCAAACAGAAAGGCAAATTTATGTACAGGTTTCAAGAAAATGTAATTTTTTACAGAATTGGTGCTACCGAAGAATTGTCTTCTGCAATTGAAACTTGCATGGTGGGGTCCTTATTTTTCAATTTCCATTGGAGCAGAAACTACAATTTGAAGGGATCAACACCTGAAACACAAAAACATAAAGGAAATATGAAAAGAAACAACACTTTATTAAGTTACAACAGCTATGATGTTATTTCCTAAGGGAATATCAATCTGTCAATGGAAAAAAATGATCTTTTTGAAAAATGTTTTGGCCGCAGTGACATGAATCTTCAAATGGAAACCAATTCTTCATTTCTTTTGTTTTGAATCTGTTAGGTAATGAACTGGATGAAATTCTCTTGTTTCACTAAAATTTGTTTCAAGAATCACTCGTCCATAAATTGCTTCTTTGTTCTCCTAAAACCTGCAAAAAAAGAGTGTCTACCTGCAATAAAACATTAAATCATGGAGAAAGAGAGGTGATCGGGCTCCCCTAATCCAAGAATTATGCAAAAAAACTAACAAGTAGTTACTCTGTAGAACAAATCCATGGAAAAATAAAACAAATTTTATTTGTCACCCGCGGGAGAGCAGTGGTCGACCATACTAACCAGCAGTGTTTCAATTATAAATTTTTTGTTTTTAGTCCGATTTGAGTGATTCCAAAGCCAAATGAAATTTAATTCAGATATATGTCTTCAATAGAAATAGGTTTTAAAAATTCCATGTAATGGTATGTTAAATTTGCTTAGAACAACCTGCATAATAGAGTCATTTTCGATTTTCCAGCTCAGACCAACAATTGATATTTCAAGCATAAATTTTTCATTTGATGGCGGATTGAACCGATTAAAATTGGAGATTAAATTATACTCATTTATTGATCTCCAATAGAAACAGGTTTTGAAGAAAAGAAGAATTGATGGGTCAAATATGTTAGTGAACAACCGAGAAAACAAAGTTTCAAGAATGCTGATTTATGATAAGCAGTCAGTATTTTGGTCATAAATTCATCATATGATATCTAAACAGAATGATTCAAATTTATTTGTAAACTAGATTCATAGGGGAATATTCCATAGAAATAGGTTTTAAAAATATAGTCATTTAGGCTTCCAAAAACCGACTGTCCCAACTCTGTTCCTAAGCTACCTACTAGATGCCCTGTTAATGTTTTGGTTATAAGTTTTTCTTTTCAAATCCAAATTGAGTGATTCAAATTGGGTTGCAAAGTAGACATCAAGGGCTACTTAGGATAGAAACATGTTTTGAAAATATTCACTTTTGGTCCTTCAAAACATCACTTTCCCAACTCTATTTTTCAGAAATTTCATCAAGCCCGTAAGCCAAAAAATATGATATTCAAGCAATTTTTCCATGTTGGTGATAAAAATGAATATAAGTGTTTGTAGAATTGTTATTTTTAATATAACGCATATAAATACACAAATAAATTAAAATATTTATCATCGATGTTGATTTCCACAGCGTGTTGCAACAAAAACAACTATTTTTACAAAAATAAAATAAAATAAATGTGTTTATTTTATTTCCTTATTTATTTTATTCTTTCACTAGCCTACTCTGATTTGGAAAATGAATATGATTACGTATAAAATTATTTCCAGTGTAACCATTTTTGAAATAAGGCTTCAAGTATGTACATAACCAAATTTGAAAAATGCATGTTAATAAAAATTAGGGTATGAGAAGCCAACTTCCCTTGAAAAGATGGTGCCAAAAATTGTTGAAGCATGGATTGATGCTGCAAAAAAATGGAGTGAAACCAATATTCAAAGTATCCCTTACTTTCTTGATTTCCCTTAGCTGTCATATTATGTGTTGGAGGTTCCCATGTTTTGGCAAGGTTGGCAATACCAAAAGATGAGACAACATCAAACCACTTTCAGACCTTCAGGATCTAGCCCTACTGGGTCCAGAGAGGGATCTCACTATATAAACAAAGGTTTTATGTCTTGGAAGTTCAAAGGTTAAGATATTAGGCTAGTTATAAGGCTCAGGGTTTGTTTCTTTGGGTGTTATTTGGTATTTGGGAATCAGGAAAGAAGGGTTCAATATAAGACAAGGCCGAGCAAAGAGGGTTTTAGGCAAGGGGTAGATAATTTTAGGGGACATTCAAGACCATTGGGAAATGGAGCCAGGAAAGTATTTTCTTGCTATTTAATATACAGACTTTCAGTTGGGCTAGTCATCTAAAGCATTGGATCTTAAAGATGATAGTGTGGTATGATAGACAAGAGGGAAAATGAGAGCAAGGAAACATTAAAGATTCCAGAACACAAAGTTGAAAACCTGAGATTAGAGAGAGACTTTGAACTCTCAATGCTTTGGCCTCCAGCTTGAGGGATCTTAGAAAGGTTCAATTAATTGAAAAGGATCCTAGTGAGATAGAGACAGAGTTCTAGACCTCCCAGTGTTCCCAATTCGTTCAATTAAATCCTGACAAGAACATCTAAGAATAGATTCATTAATTCATACATCAGCGAGCAGGCAATAACATCCACTACACTGGTTAAATTAATTGGAACCAAACTTTAGATAACACATATAGCAGAAAAACATTGAAGGCAAGGAGAGCAAAAACATAGGGTTCCTAACAAGGGTAAATCCTATGCCAGATTTCTGATGCGAGCCAATAGAAATGAAATGAAATGAAATAAAACACAGAAACAAAAAACATCACCGCAGCTTTAGATCAAGATCTAAAGAAATGTGCTTTTCATTTAAAAAAAAAACACCAGTAGGGTACAACATTACCAATAGCTTGATATTCATTCTGAAAACATCTTCTTCAGCCTATCTTACAAATTTACACAGAGACTATGTCTCAAAAGAAACAGCTTGTAATTCTCTGATAACCAATCAACAACCTTTACAATGAGTTTCTTCATGAATTTATAGCTCACGAGGAGCAGAGAAGGTAGGTGGAACAATAAATGCAGCATTAAAACTCAGAAAAGGAAGAAGGCCGAGGCCTCGTTCTGTTTTAAATTCTGGACATTTATCTCTGGTACTCTTTGGATGAAAGAGTGGTCTTTGTCAGGCTTCTATTTACTCCAGGAATGTCTCTAATGTACTTGCTGTAACACTCTGGTAAAGTGAAAAAAAGGTAGAATAATGATGCTAAGGTCTACCATACTGTGAAACAAATGCTTCTGATAGCATAGGACTATTGTCAAGGGGGGGGAATTTACTTGGACACAATGTAGACTGAAACAATAATGTGTACCATGTCCTTTCATGGATAAAAACATTCCGCTGATGTAGAAAACCTAATATACATTAACTTATGCGCTCTGTACCCTCTGTGTGATCCATGATGTCTTCAATCTGGTACTTTGCCTCTAAACCACTGAGTTAAGGCTCAAAGATCTTCATTTTCGTGCCTTAAACTCCTTGCTGCTCCATTTCTGTCTTTGTCGGTGAAATCTATTCTTTTAATGGCTCTGGGGAGGTTTCACAGAGTTCAAACCCTGTTCTTTTAATGCAAGTCCTGTCATGGCCCCTTCCCAGGCTTTCTTCGTGATTTCGGCCTCTGAAAATGGTCATTTCTACGTTTTTTTCTGCTGTAATAAAGACTGTGTAATCATGGCAGTTTTCACCATCTGATAACCCTGCAAAACACAAAAACCTTTTAAGAAAACCACGCATGGAGGTGGCAGATGCAACGGGGATGACGAGAATGGCCATGCAGACTGGTGAGATAGCGGAAAAGTATAGGATCATGGTGGAAAACGCAACTTAATAGTGGAACATGGTCTGAAGGATGTGGGTGGAGCGCAGCAAATTTTTAATGCAAAACCTTTGAATTTTTACCCTTTGAATATATAAAGAGAGATGGGCGAAATACGACAAAACTACGTGGAAAGGGTGACGTGGCGATACAGGGTTAATTGGCGGCATGCATTTAATTTGGGTCATCCGATCTCCGGCGAAGATCGATGGTGGAAAACACATCGGAGGGTTATGGACAGTGAGCCAGGGGTATGATTGCCTCTGATTAATCCTCATGTGACTTCGCGGAGCGATCGCCGTTGGAAGGCCTGCCTCAGATCGGACGACGCACGGCGATATCGCGACGGGGCAAACGTCGAACGATAACGCGCGATGGAGGGCGTTTTGTGAATAGTGCACAAAGCCACGTGTCATGCAATGAGTGGAATCGCTCCAAAACAAAAATTACCATCCAACCTCCAAACACGGTGTGATGAAAACCGGTGGTTTACGAACAGTGCACATTGCGGGGACCACCAGGCGAAGGGAATATGGACCATCGATATGGCGGGTTGATCGGACGGTTGATAATGCACCTGACATAGGTCCGCAATAAGCGTCTTATACCCTAGCGCCTGGTCTCGGTGCCAGGTCACGTGGAGGAAAAAGGTGAAGGGGCTCGTGCCGAAAGGTGCTAGGCCCACATAATGTGGAAAACGGATTTTTGGGCCATTTTCAATGAAATCCAAGGCCAGGGAAAGGTAACAGTAGGGGAAAGAGGGGGAAATAAAGCAAACCAGGGGTATTATGTATGGTTTGGTTTAAAGGATTTTTTTGGGAAATTTTAGAAGGATTAGGGGAGGGATTTTGGGGTGTAATGGGGGACTAAAGGGTTGAAAAGGGATGCTCTGCAGGGATACAAGGGATAAATGTAGGCCTTTAGGAACACAATTTGTCACAATCAGAGAGGCTTTTTGGATGGATACAGCAGGGAGGATTTTACCAAAGGACCAAAGGCACAAGGAGGCTTCAAGGATGATGTGTTTTCAGAGGAAATGCATTCCTTGAAGGCTCATAAAACAAATTAGCCCCTTGCTTTCTTGTCAAGGAATTTATAGGGGGCTAACAGTGGCTCCACATGGGAATGGCTTCTTCTTGAAGGAGTCAAGAATTCAGAAAATGATCTTTGGTGTAGGACAGATGCCTGCTGCTTAAGCCACCCTTATTCTTTGGTTTTCAGCTACCACAATTGTGAAGACATCAATTAGCAAAAAAGTCACACAAACAATCTACCTACCCATCCTACAATCCTAGCATTTTTTCTTCTTCTATGGTGCATTTGGACTAGCAGACCCTTTACATCATTTATTTTATAAATAGAAAATAAACCTATTCTAAATCTACCCTTATCACTCCATAAGACCAGATTAGACTGTTGGTCTCATATGTTTCTCTACCTAATCTAATATCTGTTGGGATTAGACTGTCCAGCAAATTTCTTCTCTACATTCTATGACAAAAATTTAAAAACAGTCAAACTAGGATTAGACAGTCTAGTTTGCTGTGGATCCAAGGCATAAAGACAGTTGCACATGGACAGAAATTTGCAGAAAACTGAAAACAAAACTTTGAAGGCTTGAAAACTGAAGTTTGAAGCATCCTTCTTTCTTTTGTGAGTCAAGTTTTGATCTTGTTACAGTCACTTTCCTTTCTTCATTTCAGCTCTGGTTTTGGGCTTGTTAGAGCTGATTCTTCCTTCTTCTTTGCTGGTCCAAGTTTTGGGCATGTTTGAACCAGCTATCTTTACTTTATTTGGCTCAGGTTTTGATCATATTAGAGCCAATATTTGCACTTCAGAGGTTCATGTTTTGAGCATGTCTGAACCTCTCCTTTTTCTCTGTTTTTTTTTTTTTTTTTGGGAACGTTTTCCCTTTTTCTTGAAAACCAACACAACAATGGTATGTACAATGTAAATGGAAACTGGAAATTGGAAATCAGCAGAAATAGTGTCTGAGCATTCTGCCATTGACAAGACCCCCAAACAGCTCTGTACCATTTGGTTCTTGTAGAAAAAATGCGTTTGGACCCACAATGGCCTGGATGATGTATGGACCCTGCCACAAACTGCCAAACTTGCCGTGCTTCCCTTTGTCTTCTCTCCTTGAGTCCCACTTCAGAACTTCATCTCCAATTTATAAATCAGAAGCTTTGGTTCTCTTGTCAAACAACTTCTTTATGTTTTCCTGAACTTTAATAGCTCTGTTATAAACCTCTTCCCTTGTTTGATGGAGATGAATTGTTTGGTTTATCCTTCTCACCATACTGTCTTCTTTTGTATGAATCTCTTGGACAAGTTTGATCACTGGTATCCCAAGGCTGGTAGGAAACACTACTTCTATTCCATATACAAGCTGATATGGTGACATGCAAATGGATTTTTTTGTTGTAAGCTTGTCAGCCCACAAAGCATGCACTAACTTGTTATGCCATGACTTTTTGTTCTCTTCCAGCAGCTTCTTGATGATGGTCAGCAGGCTCTTGTTTGATGATTCAGCTAAGCCATTACCTTGTGGGTAATAGGCAGTTGAATGACCGAGTGTTATTTGATATCTGTGACAAAAATCAACCATTTTCTTGGATCTGAAAGCAGCAGCATTATCGATGATTATTTTCCTTGGACAGCCAAACCGAGAGAGGATATGACCCTCTAGGAACCTAATGATGACTGAATCTATGGCATTCCTAGTAGGTATGGCCTCTATCTACTTAGTGAAGTAGTCTGTGGCTTTTAAGATCCATTTGTGTTGTGCAGAAGAAGCAGGGTGAATTTCTCCTATGAAATCTAGGCCCCATTGCATAAAGGGACCTTCAACAGTGATGGGTTGTAGAGATAAGGGGAGGAGCTTTCTTTTGCCTTCAAAAATCTGGTACCTGTGGCAAGAAATTATCATCTTATGGATATCATTGAAGAGTTTGGGCCAATAGTAACCAGATCTGAGTATTTTGTTGGCAGTGGCTTTCCAGTTTAGGTGACCTCCACACTCTCCTGCATGGAATTCTTGTTTAATCCTTTCTGCTTTAGACTCAGGCAAACATTTAAGTAATAGGCCATTTGGATTTTTCTAATAAGCCTTCATTCATTATGCAATAGTAGGGAAAATTTTAGGGGCTAATATTCGCAAGTGGGCTAATTTTTCATTTTATTTCCAAAAAAAAGATTCGCCAATTTCCATTTTTTCTGAAAATTATTCGCCCACATTTTATAGTATAAAATTATTTTCCCTTAAAAATCGCCAAAATTTTATAAAAACTAATACAAAATTATTAGAAATTTAAATATTTTTACAAAAATATTGCAAAACATTTTACAATTTACATATTGGGGACTATTAAGATTCGCCAAGGTTTCTAAACTTTAAAATAAACTTCCATCCTTAAAATTTTCCTTGTGCAATAGCTTCTGGCTTTTAGCTTTAAAAATATGGCCTTGGTTTTTGATAGTTCAGGAGGGGCATTGAGGTGTGTAAGCACATACAGAATGTCAGAATACCAAGGAGAGCTCTGAAATTTCTCTTCAACAATGGGATTAGGAAATCCCTGCTACTCATCCAAGGCATCTACCATGTTAATGTCAAGGGCTTGTAGATTTGATTCAACCATTAGTCGAGCTAAGCCCTGACCTTTGATCAATTTGGTGGGTTTTATCTCAAGGTCGTACTCTAATATCACAGCAATCCATTTTCCCCTCTTCCCATATGGGTCTTGGGACAAGATGTCTTTAACCACTATATTCGGCACATAGGCTATGGTGTGGGAATGCAGAATGTACACCCTAAAGTCTTTCAAGGCCTTAACCAGAGCATAGGTCTGTTTTTCCATTATGTTGTATTTCAAGGGTGCATCCCTGAGTGCTTTTCTAAAGAAAGAAATGGGCTGTTCTATTCCCTCAGGATTTTTCTGCAGTAGAACTGCAGCTATCGTATGCTCGGAGGCAAACGAAAAGATGAGGAAATCCTTTGAGAAATCTGGGCTGATCAGGACAGGAGCCCAGGTGAGTGAAAGTTTAACTGATTCAAAATATTTCTTAGCCCTAACAGTCCACTTAACTCCTACACCTTTCTTTAACATGTTAGTCATATCCCTAAGGTGTTCAGCTAAGTTGGGAATAAATCTCCTAAGGAAGTTGATTTTCCCAATGAAAGACTGTAACTCTTTGATATTTCTTGGGCGTGTGATTTGTAGTATTCCCTCAACTCTTTGTGGGTCTATCCTAATCCCCTTCTCAGATATGATGTGGCCAAGAAGCTTACCTTCTTGCAGCCCAAATACAGTCTTTTTGGGATTTAATGATAGACCAAACCTTCTACATTTTTCAAACACTTTCCTCAGATGTTTTAGGTGTTCTTCTTCAGTCTTGGAATAGACTGTTATGTCATCCAAATAGATGACAATGAAGTGCCCTATTTCATCTAAAAAGGCTATGTCCATCACTCTTTGGAAGGTTGCGCCAGCGTTCATCAGTCCAAAGGGCATTTTAACATACATAAAAGTACCCCATGGAGTGGTAAAGGCTGTCTTGAGTTGGTCTTCTGGGATTACTAAAACTTGGTTGTAACTTGAAAAGCCATCCAGTAGGGAGATCCTTTTTGAGCCTACTACCCTTTGAAGAATGTGTTCCATTTTTGGCAAAGGGTAATTATCTTTGAGTGAGGCTCTGTTAAGGTTCTTGAAATCAATACATAGCCTGATCTCCCCTGTTTTCTTTCTCACAGCCACTAGGTTTGATACCCAATCTAAGAACCTCACAGGCATAATTATACCTACCTCATACATCTTCTTAATCTCTTTTTCCACTGCAGGCAATTGTTTTGGGTTTATTCTGCGAATTTTTTGTCTAAAGGGCTTCTGATTTTCTTTCAAGGGTATTTTATGCAGTATGATTTTTGTGTCATAGGCCCTTAAGTCCTCATAAATCCAAGAAAACACATCAACGAATTCCTTGAATAGGTCAATGTATTTCTTTTTCATGTTTGCAGGCAGGGACTTAGCCAATTTGATCATCTTGGGTTTATCTTCAGTGTCTATGTTGCATTCCTCGACATCAGAGTCTGCATGTTCTATAGTGGGATTTTTTGCTACATCATCGAAGTCAAAAAGGTCTTCTAAAAGTGCCAGACCTCGAGGTATGTTCTTATCCTTGGCCTGCAGCACCTCTACCTCTTCTCTATCTACGTTTTCCATTTTTTTGTTTGGATTTCCAATCTTTTCATCCAAAGTGTTTATTTCTATGTTACAAGGTGGTTCTTCCTCATCTGAGGATTCTTCACTTAGGCAGCTACTTTCAGATTTAGAGTCTGGGCCTACAAATTGAAACACATTTCTGCCTATCAGGAAATCCTCAATCTGTTTATCTCCTTCAAAAACCTGCCAATATTTTTCATTGTCTGGCATTGCTGGTCTGAATTTGGTCTGAATGATGATCTGTTGGTCGCTTGTAATTTTAGGGTATGAACTAGATAGGCAAGCTAATCCATTTGTAATGACGTTTTGACTCCTAGGGACAAACACTAATTCGTATTCAACAAATGTTTTCAATAAATCCAGGGTGTCATTCCTGTATGCTCTCAACCTGGGATGTTTCGCTGTGTATTCACCATTCACCTGTTTGATGATAAGCTCTGAGTCTCCATGCACAGCTATCCTACGGGCCCCTAATTTTTTCAACAAATTTAGGCCTAGGATAAGAGCCTCATACTCTGCAATGTTGTTTGTACATTTGAAGTGCAGGTTACAGGCATGGCTCTCTGCATAATACCTCTCTGTGTTATGTATCCACACTCCTGCTCCTTTTGTTCTTCTAGTACAGGACCCGTCGAAATTCATCTCCCACAGTGTCCCATTTTTCGTTTTATCATCACTTTCTTCCCTACAGCTGGGTTTTCCATTATGTTGCATTATAGGGGCTGCACTAGGCTGTGGGTTGTTTTGTTTTTCGTAATGGGCATGGAAATCAGGGAGGTGACTAGTTGGTTGGTTGCGTTCTGTTTCTGGTCTACTCAAAGTTTCATTTTTAGTGCACCGTCCACAATTTTCTTCTTAATTTTCCTCTAAGTCCAAAGTAGCCATTATGTTAAAGTACATGGGCTCCGTATCCTTGTTGGTATCACTATTTTTAGACTCTGACCCCTCTAAGGATTCATCATTACAAAGGATTAAGGAATCGAGGTCTGTATGTACAGAGTATAAAAGTGAATTTTCAAGCTTTTCGGGGCTACTAACCAGGAATTTCATTTGTGCCTCTCTATACATTCTTCTAGGTTGGTTAAAAATAGGAATTGTGGCATAAGCCCCATCCATCTGCATTGTTCCTTGTAGCTTGGCTCCCCATGATATTGATAATAACATGCCATACTTGGGTGGCACATCTGCCACTACAACATCCATGACCATACACTTGGCTGGAATCTGGGTAAGGCTCACACATAAATCTTTGATCAGGCCAAGACACTTTACTCTGCTAGAGTCAAATGAATATAGGTATTTATAGAGGCGGGTTATCTCTAAGCCTAATCTTTCCATCACTACTTTAGGAATCAGGTTGTGTGATGCCCCAGAATCATGCATTGCATTGTGGAGGATCTTATCGTGGATATTAAGACTGATATAAAAAGGGGGCACTACCCCTTCCTGAAACTTCCCTTCGATCTTTGGACCAAACAGAAGGGCAGGTTGATCATCACTCAGATTTACAATGTCACTATTCTCACCTAGGTTTAATTCTTTCAAAATTTGGCCTTTATATACATCCTGAGTGGCCAGCTTAGAGAGTGGGACAGAGATTTTAATTTTTGCAATCTCGCTTTCTAGATTGAAAGTGGACTGACTCTTTGGAATGTTTGACTCTGTTTTGTTAGCCACTACCTTGGTGGTTGAATCAGTGTGCTGATTCTCGTTATGTACAGTGTTGATGACAGTTTTATCAGGAGAACTAACTGTAGTGCTAGTGCTGCTAGTTGGTTGACTTTGTTTCTCACTGTTTTGGTTGTCCTTTTCTTTGTTCTTCCCAGAACTTTCAGCTGCTAATTTGTTACCTTCAGTAGTCACTTTAGAAGGTTTCTCGGGTCTTTTCTTGATGGTAATATCAGAAGCTTTGGGTTTGGAATTATTTAGGCTTTTCTTGCTCCTAAGTTCATACTGTTCTCTCACCTGCATGATGGCATCCTCAAATCCAAGTCTGTAATTCTCAGATTCCAATCTTTCCTCATCCCGATATGAGGGTGAGGGATGATCTTCTTATGTGTAACAGTTATGGATTGAATATTCTGTTTCAAACATGTTTATTTTGTTTCCTTTAGACTCTTCTATGATCCCCTCATCTTCATCAAGAAATTTCTCTTGAAACGGGGGAATAACTTGCTGATCTGACTCTCTTTGTCTATTGGGAGTGTTATTGTTTCTTCTAAAGTTTTGGTTCTGGTTATGATTTTGGTTTCTATTTTGATTGCTAGCTGTGACAACCATTTTTTCCATCATTTATTATATATTTTCCATGTTTTTGGATATGCGGTCAATATTGGGGTCAGATGTAGAAGCTACACTGTCATCCCTATATGTTGCCCTTTTCTCAGCTCTCAATCTTGCTCTCTTCTCAATCAGATTAGCCTCTACACTCACTGCTCCCTTTTTCATGTCTTCCAATTTGTTGTAATCCCTCTCCCTAAGTGAATTCAGAGATATTTCTTCAATATAAATAGGTTTTAAAAATTCCATGTAATGGTATGTTAAATTTTCTTAGAACAACCTGCATAATAGAGTCATTTTCGATTTTCCAGCTCAGACCAACAATTGATATTTCAAACATAAATTTTTCATTTTATGGCGGATTGAATCGATTCAAATTGGAGATTAAATTATATTCATTTATTGATCTCCAATAGAAACAGGTTTTGAAGATAAGAAAAATTGATGGGTCAAATATGTTAGTGAACAGTCGAGAAAACAAAGTTTCAAGAATGCTGATTTATGATAAGCAGTCAGTATTTTGGTCATAAATTCCTCATACGATATCTAAATCGAATGATTCAAATTGTGTTGTAAACTATATTCATAGAGGAATATGCCATAAAAATAGGTTTTAAAAATATATTCATTTAGGCTTCCAAAAACTGACTGTCCCAACTCTGTTCCTAAGCTACCTACTAGACGCCCTGTCAATGTTTTGGTTCTAAGTTTTTCATTTCAAATCCAAATTGAGTGATTAAAATTGGGTTGAAAAGTAGAAATCAAGGGCTACTTAGGATAGAAATAGGTTTTGAAAATATTCACTTTTTGTCCTTCAAAACATGATTGTCCCAACTCTATTTTTCAGAAATTTCATCAAGCCTGTAAGCCAAAAAAATATGATATTCAAGCAATTTTTCCATATTGGTGATAAAAATGAATATAAGTGTTTGTATAGTTTTTATTTTTAATATAATGCATCTACATACACAAACAAATTAAAATATTTATCATCGATGTTAATTTCCACATCATGTTGCAACAAAAACAACTATTTTTACAAAAATAAAATAAAATAAATGTGTTTATTTTATTTCTTTATTTATTTTATTTTTTCACTAGCCTACTCTGATTTTGAAAATGAATATGATTACGTATAAGATTATTTCTAGTGTAACCATTTTTGAAATAAGGCTTCAAGTATGTACATACCCAAATTTGAAAAATGCATGTTAATAAAAATTAGGGTATGAGAAGCCAACTTCCCTTGAAAAGATGGTGCCAAAAAGTGTTGAAGCATGGAGTGATGCTGCAAAAAAATGGAGTGAAACCAATCTTCAATGTATCCATTACTTTATTGATTTCTCATAGCTGTCATATCATGTGTTGGAGGTTCCCATGTTTTGGCAAGGTTGGCAATACCAAAAAATGAGACAACATCAAACCACTTTCAAACCTTCAGGATCTAGCCCTCCTAGGTCCAGAGAGGGATCTCTCTATATAAACAAAGGTTTAATGTCTTGGAAGTTCAAAGGTTAAGATATTAGGCTATTTATAAGGCTTGGGGTTTGTTTGTTTGGATGTTATTTGGTTGTTGGGAATCAGGAAAGAAGGGTTCAATATAAGACAAGGCTGAGCAAAGAGGGTTTTAGGCAAGGGGGAGATAATTTCAGGGGACATTCAAGATCATTGGGAAATGGAGTCAGGAAAGGATTTTCTTGCTATTTAATATATAGGTTTTTGAGTTGGGCTAGTCATCTAAAGCATTGGATCTTAAAGATGATAGTGTGGTATGATAGGCAAGAGGAAAAATGAGGGCAAGGAAACATTAAAGATTTCAGAACACAAAGTTGAAAACCTGAGATCAGAGAGAGACTTTGAACTCTCAATTCTTCGGCCTCTAGCTTGAGGGATCTTAGAAAGGTTCAATTAATTGAAAAGGATCCTAGTGAGATAGAGACAGAGTTCTAGACCTCCCAGTGTTCCCATTTCGTTCAATTAAATCCTAACAAGAACATCTAAGAATAGATTCATTAATTCACACATCAGCGAGCAGGCAATAACATCCACTACACTGGTTAAATTAATTGGCACCAAACTTTAGATAACACATATAGTAGAAAAACATTGAAGGCAAGGAGAGAAGAAACATAGGGTACCTAACAAGGGTTAATCCTATGCCAGATTTCTGATGCGAGCGAGTAGAAATGAAATGAAATGAAATAAAACACAGAGACAGAAAACATCACCGCAACTTTAGATCAGGATCCAAAGAAATGTGCTTGTCATATTAAAAAACAACACCAGTTGGGTACAACATTACCAATAGCTTGATATTCAGTCTGAAAGCATCTTTTTCAGCCTATCTTACAACTTTACACAGAGACTATGTCTCAAAAGAAACAGCTTGTAATTCTCTGATAATCGATCAACAACCTTTACAATGAGTGTCTTCATGAATTTATAGCTCACGAGGAGCAGAGAAGGTAGGTGGAACACTAAATGCAGCATTAAAACTCAGAAAAGGAAGAAGGCCGAGGCCTCGTTCTGTTTTAAATTCTGGGCATTTATCTCTGGTACACTTTGGATGAAAGAGTGGTCTTTGTCAGGCTTCTATTTACTCCAGGGATGTCTCTGATGTACTTGCTGTAACACTCTGGTGAACTGAACAAAAGGTAGAATAATGATTGTAAGGTCTGCCATACTGTGAAACAAATGCTTCTGATAGCATAGGACTATTGTTAGGGGGGGAAACTTTACTTGGACACAATGTAGACTGAAACAATAATGTGTACCATGTCCTTTCATGGATAAAAACATTCTGCTAATGTAGAAAACCTAATATACATTAACTTATGCGCTTTGTACCCTCTGTGTGATCCATGATGTCTTCAATCTGGTACTTTGCCTCTAAACCACTGAGTTAGGGCTCAAAGATCTTCATTTTCATGCCTTAAAATCCTCGCTGCTCCATTTCTGTCTCTCTCGGTGAAATCTGTGCTTTTAATGGCTATAGGGAGGTTTCACAGAGTTCAAACCCTGTTCTTTTAATGCAAGTCCTTTCATGGCCCCTTCCTAGGATTTCTTCGTGATTTCTGCCTCTGAAAATGTTCCTTTCTACGTTTTTTTCCGCTGTAATAAAGACTGTGTAATCATGGCAGATTTCACCATCTGATAACCCTGAAAAACACGAAAACCTTTTAAGAAAACCACACATGGAGGTGGCAGATGCAACGGGGATGACGAGAATGGCCATGATGACTGGTGAGATAGTGGAAAAGTGTAGGATCATGGTGGAAAATGCAACTTAACAGTGGAACATGGTCTGGAGGATGTGGGTGGAGCGCAACAAATTTTTAATGCAAAACCTTTGAATTTTTACCCTTTGAATATATAAAGAGAGATGGGTGAAATACGACAAAAATACGTGGAAAGGGTGACGTGGCGATACAAGGTTAATTGGCGGCATGCATTTAATCTAGGTCGTCTGATCTCCGGCAGATATTGACGGTGGAAAACACGTCAGAGGGTGATGGACAGTGGGCCAGGGGTACGATTGCCTCTGATTAATCATCATGCGACTTCGCGGAGCGATCGCCGTTGGAAGGCCTGCCTCAAATCAGACTACGCACGACGATATCGCGCCAGGGAAAACGCCGAATGATAACGCGTGATGGAGGGTGGTCTGTGAATAGTGCACGGAGCCACGTGTCATGCAATGAGTGGAATCACTCCGAAACAAAAATTACCACCCAACCTCCAAACGCGGTGCGATGAAAACCGGTGGTTTATGAACAGTGTGCATTGCGGGGACCACCATGCGGAGGGAATACGGACCATCGATCTGGCGGGTTGATCAGACGGTTGATAGTGTGCCCGACACAGGTCCGAAATAAGCGCCTTCCACCCTGGCGCCTTCTCTCGGTGCTGGGTCACGTGGAGGAAAAAGGTGAAGGGGCTCGGGCCGAAAGGTGCTAGGCCCAAATAATGTGGAAAAGGGGTTTTTGGGCCATTTTCAATGAAATCCAAGGCCAGGGAAAGGTAACGGTAGGGGAAAGAGGGGGAAATAAAGCAAACCAGGGGTATTATGTATGGTTTAAAGGAGTTTTTTGGGAAAGTTTAGAAGGATTAGGGGAGGGATTTTTGGGTGCAAAGGGGGACTAAAGGGTTGAAAAGGGATGCTTTGTAGGGATACAAGGGATAAATTTAGGCCTTTAGGAACACAATTTGTGACAATCAGAGAGGCTTTTTGGATGGATACAACAGGGAGGATTTTACCAAAGGACCAAAGGCACAAGGAGGCTTCAAGGATGATGTGTTTTCAAAGGAAATGCATTCCCTGAAGGCTCATAAAACAAATTAGCCCCTTGCTTGCTTGTCAAGGAATTTATAGGGGGCTAACATCATGAAGTTCTTGAGTGTTTAAAACGGCTTGTTGATGCAGGCTAGAAGAAACCTCATTTTCTCTCATAACCTCTACAATTTTTGGTTTTGATACATTTTGAATCTCAGTATAAGTTTTCTCCAATGGTGCATATTAGACAGAATGGGTGACAAGGGTGGGTAAATTTTGCAGTTCAACACTGTAAGCATGTTATACTATTTTATTATGGTGAGGATGTGGAATGAGTTGAGCAGGAAATTGTGTAGGAATGGAGCATTTTGATGATGTAGTTGATTGGGTTGAATGGATGATTTTGATAGGCAATTAAGATTTTGTGGAAGAGTTGGAAGATGTGTTTGTGCTACAAGATGAGGGAGAGTAGTCATGCAATCATAAGATGAACCATGCAAAACTTATAGACAAGATTGGTGGTGTTTATATTGATATTGGCATGGCTGCCCTAAAATATGATTATTCCATAATGGATTATGCAAGTAAGAGAATGGAGAGGAAGCGTTTTGAACCATACCTGTAGGCCATGATTTCCATGGTTTTGACCTTGTTTCAGCTTCCCCGTCTCTTTGATATGCTACTTCCATCCTAGATAAGGAAGAACAACTATCTATGGGATGCTCCTTTCGGTAATGAGGGAAAAACACTTCATCAAATTCTTGATTTTTCTGAACCTGCAAAACATTCAATTGTGAATTTAGAGAGCTAATAAAATCATATTTAAAATTTTCAAATAAAACATTGATTTCAGCTCTTATGTCTCTTTTTCTTGTAGTAAATTTGGAAAAGAAAAAAGAAACTTCTCTAGAATTCTTACGATCCTTGCAAATTCCTCTTGAATACCTTATGCACAATTGACAAACATCATCATATGATAACTAAAAAACATCACATTTTCTTATCAGATTTAAGAGTTCTAATAATTCATCTTTGATTCCTTTAAGAAGAATTGTTTTCAAGATCTCTTTTTCCAAATGCTTATGCTTTGATTTTTGAAGGTTATATTGAAATCGCTCTACACAGTCCTCCAAGCTTTCATATTCCCCTAGTATCATAGCAAAAATATCTTCATTGGATTTTTAGTAGTCTTGGTACCTCTTCAAGAATATGTTCTTCATGTCCTCCCATGTTTGGATGCAATTCCCACCTAGGCTCATGAACCATCA
Source organism: Pinus albicaulis (assembly GCA_034641835.2). NCBI lineage: Eukaryota > Viridiplantae > Streptophyta > Pinopsida > Pinales > Pinaceae > Pinus > Pinus albicaulis. The sequence continues at coordinate 686,411,803 of CM076578.1, forward strand.
GAGAGCTGCTCCTTTTAGAGTAAGAGGAAACACTTTCATCCTTTGATCATTAGTACAATAATCATATCCTCTACAAAATACTTCAAACTCAAATAAGAATGTATTTGGATCTTCATTTGTCAAACCATGAAAAATTGGTAGAGACAATGGGGGAATTATGTGCATTTGTGTCACTCCTCCTAGATCTTTGATAGGGAATTCAAAAGTTGCAATGTGAGCCATTTCTTACCATAATAGAAGATGTTCTTCATGTGTTTCTTTGAGGCTCCTCCTTCAAATGTTCCTGTCAATTGGTTAGTGAAATGGGTGGTGCTTACATCACCACTCGAGTGGAATTACATGATTTTTTTCAAAAATTCTCCTCTAAAATTCCTACTTCAATTCCTACGCATTTCTGCTGAAAAGCGGGCTGAGGAGCAAGAATTTTACTTGCTCATTATGCAAGTTCTTACCTTCTATTTTTAATACCCAATTCTTTCACAACAGACAAACATCAAACATACATCACTCTCTGTGAAATGGAAACACTCTCCCCGGCAACGGCGCCAAAATGTTGGGTGCTAAAAGGTGCCTTTTAAAACTCCTATTTATCCCACATTAATTATCAACCTAGGCAAGTCCTCTTATTTCAAGAGTGTACACAATATGTGCATGCTATAATCCCAGAGAGTGATGCTTCTTAAAATGTAGTATAGATATTTCAAATAAAAGAGTAAACGGATGCTTGAAAATGAAATCTAATTACAACAATATGAAACTAAATGTTCTGAAATTCAATCACTTGACTCAATATTCATCATTCAAGGATGCAGTAGTAATAACTCTTTCCTCTGTCAACTGATGTAAATGAAATCAAATATGAACAAGGTAATCAATCTGAGAATGTAGGTAGTAACAACCAATTTCCTTTACAGTTGATGATTTTACACTCCACACTAAAGCAATTAAGTGGAAATGGTAACTGTGTTAACTCACTAATGTTGCTAATGAAAATAGACTAAGAAAGCTCTCTGTAATAACACTCCAAAGAAAAACCAAACTCTTGTAAGAAAGGAATAAATGGTAGAGCTAATTAACATAAATGAACAACAGTTCTATTTACTGGAAATGAACAGCAAATGGAAATGAATAGCAAATCCTATTTAATGGAATTAAATAGCAAATGTAAATGAACAGCAAATCCTACTTGACAGAAATGAACAAAAAATCCTAAATAGCGAAGCTCTGTAATTGCAAAGAATAACAATGCAAGTTATAAAGAAATAAATATTCTTGTTATGTTGGAAAGGATTAGCAACGCAATTCACTGATGCAACACACTAATTTCACAAAGCATTGAAACAGTAAACTATTAAGCATGGAAACCGTGAAGCAATGCAACTAAAGAAAGTGAGAACTAATGCAAACCATCACATGAATAGAATCGGAAAGTAATGATACAGATGGCAAGTGGATCCACCAGGGCCGGGCCCTTTGCTGCTAGTGGAGCACTGCCAAACTACTCCAGTATCAAATAATGGAACAACAACCAAATTTATGTATTAATCATATGTAGTAGAGTTTACAAGCAATTGTATTCTGTTTTAATTAACAAGAGTCGATGGACAACTCTGAAAATTATAAAAGGAAATCTCTCCATAATGGTAATACATGCTCTCCTTTTATAATCAGAAAGAGGAGAAAGTAAATAGTAAATGTGATCCCTCATAACAAAATTGGATTGTTCCCAACAACTTGATCAGCAAGAAAATATATTTCCATCAATTATTCAACAAGAGCAAGTCGAATTTGGTATTGCAATTGACATCATTTGGAAAACAACCGCAATAGTGAATCTGGGAAAATAATCCTCAGAGAACTTTTTGTTTCTCTTAATACAGGTCAAATTTGGGCAAAACGTTCATTGATTAAAGTTAATTCGATTCGTTCTGGACAAAACCCATGTTTCGGATTTTCCAGATTCTTCTCCATTTGCCCAGAATGTTGAATGCACAACTGACACTTCTTATTCTAGCGAATTTCTGAGTTGGAATATTTGATGATGAGCTCGAGATCAAATCTTCAATATGGAAAATATCTTGGAGGCTAAAATGGTGATTGATGTTACAAAATATTTTAATAAACCATCATTGATAAAATCATGCATAAAAATCATTAATTTATTAATAATGAAGGATAATAAATAATATTCATCCATAAGAGCATAAATAATTATAAAATGGAATTATATGATAAATTATGATAAATGAAATGATAAAAAAGAGTAGAAAAATGATAATAATAATAACATATTAGCGGCCCAACAGGCTCTCCTCTGTCAACTACAATTATATGTTATGATCCATGCTAATCTCTCCATGCATGGGGCTAATCTCATTCTGTCTTCGCATCTGAATAAATTCATACGGGGATAAAACGGTAATTTCCATACATACATAAAAGAGGGGGGCCTCCCGAATTGACAGGTTCATTTTCGTATATTTTTGTATATTGAGAGTGTTTTTCCTGCTCGAACAAAATCTATCTCGGAAGATCTTCCATGATGGGGGTTTCCATTGAATGAAAACTGGGGCTATAGACCAGGTTACTGCACAAGCACTTCGTTCTGTGTAGATGGGGTGGGGTTATTCACCGGTCCTCGACCTTCAAATTGATAGGCCTATATTAAAGGAGATCACTTCAATTAGTAAGAAGATAGATAAAACCCCTAAATAATGGAAAGTGACTACTTAATGCATTATTTTCCGATGCATACTAAGTACACCTGTAAAGAGTCAAGGATTGGCTCCAATAGTCTTGAATGATTATTAAGTAGTAGAGTTACCTCGTGTATGAAATACTCAATTTTGGGCTGTATCAATGGTATCAAAAGCTCAGAACGAAACCCTCGTAGAAAAAAAAGAAACACCTATAAAAAGTGTAGATGACTCAGCAAAGGAAGAACCATAGGTGGCACAAGCGAAGGCATAGAGAATCAAACACATAGGTATGGGTGGCAACACCAATTTCAATTGCAAAGGTAGGACCACACCTACAGATCTATATCCATACTCCATTTACTTCTGAATATATCGCTCAAGGTGTAATATTCCCAAATTTTCACATCATATTTGGAATACTAGAGTTACTGATTTTCTTAATGAATTAAGAAAATAAAAGGGTGGAGGGACCCACAAACCTCAAAGATGAATAAAATACACTTTTAATGTGTGAATGTGGATATTCTAGATCTAGATCTAAAACATGGAGTAGTGGAGCAACTCCATTAACGGAGATCATGTCTCATTTATGAGATAGATTATGGAGGATGAAACAGTCAAATAAGATCATGGATCTTAAATATAAAATCATGAGGATCTTTGATAAGGTCAACTAAGATCATAGTGCATTCAAAGAATATCATGAAGCACTTATGATAAGATAGTGGAGGAAGTGGTGCATTTAATTCACACATGATGGAGAGGGTGATCACCCCATGTGAACATGATGGAGGACATGAAGCTACATCGCAGTCAATCATGGAGACTATGTCCACATGTACAGTGCAGTTATGGAGTGGGCCTAGGCTATGGAAGGCCCATGCATATAATGAAGGTGAAGGCATAATGGAAGGCATGATTTGAATTATTCATTTCTTGATCTGTTTAGATCTAGATTTGTCTTAGGACATTTCTATGCAGGCTTGGGTTGTTTATCAAAGTTTGCAGTGTTGTTTAACACAGGGTGTTCCCGAGTGGGAATCCCACCTCTTTCTTTGAGTGATCTCTAAGAAGAGGATTGTTCTTCATTCCTTATCAGGCATTGGTGCCATCTTGAGGAGGTTGTTTCTAGCATTCAGCTAAGAAACCAGTGGAGGATTCATCCTACCACTTTGTTCTTCATATCTAGCCTTTCAGGAACAAAAAATATACATTCGACATTTAGGCCATTAGGTTTTACCTCCTTGCAGCAGCATTCCCTTCAAATATTGCGCAGTTCAGTCCTATAGATCTATTGGAGGAAGGAAGTTTCTAGTATTTCAGCTGGAAATCCTATGAGGGATCATCTCCTCACATTGGATCTATTGTTTCCATCATTCAGGAGCTAAATTGACATATATAGCAGGACGCTATTGAGCCTCCCTCTTTGATAGTGCAGTTTTCTGATGCTGTTGTTCTTACAACAGCTATTTTCAGTGGAGGAGATTGGAGGAGCTATATCTTGAGCTTTTCGCCCAAGGATCTAGTGAAGGGATCAACCCTTATTACATAGATTTGATTATACATCATTGCAAGCATCATATAATAAGATCTAGCTTCAAATTTGCATTCCCAGCAGCATATATGTGAAGCTCTAAGAGGTTGGTTTTCTTAGACTTACAGATCTGAGAAACCCTTCCTGGGTTATCTTGGGAATCCATCATAGAGCCCAGATCTACAATTTCAACATCATCGAAACTCCAATTATTCCTATATCTGACTTTTTATCTTTTAGGCAGTTGCAGTAATGAAAATGTAGTTTACCTTCCAGCAGAGCAGCAGTTACGCAGTCCCTATTGGGAAATCATTTCAGGGTCATTCTAGGCCACCCTTGTGGCTTGAGTGTCTCATAATTTGAGCACTATTGTACTTTCTTTTGCACCTCCAACATAATAAAATGTCTTAGTTATTTCCATGCATTCTGATGTCTGAATAGATTTATTGTTTACTTTGTTGCAGTTCTTATATTGTGTTTCAGTATTACTGCATTTTCCCTTTTGGGATATTACAGTGGTATCAGAGCATGATCTTTGGCTCAGCTTGTGGACACTTCATATTTGGATCAAAAGAAGAAGCAAATAGATGAGATCTATCATGGAGGATGATAATTTTTCCACTCATTTCTTTAGATCCATGCAATATCTCTCCAAGGAGGTCAATCAAATGAATAAGGAAGGACAGAAAGAAGATCCAAGAAGAATATTTGATGAGGAAGACACAAGCACTTCCTATCAACAAAGACAAAAACCAGAGAATTATAGATCTCCTCATAGATCCACTATGCCCACTTTCTTTGGAGAAGGTGAAAGGTGTAGAAATGAAGAAAGGAATGAACCTTAGACTCATGAGACTCTCAATCTATATCTTGAAGAGTAAAAAGCACAGTCTAGAGCATTCAATGAAAAGCTAACACTCCAACAATTCTTCAAAATCAAAGAAGAAGGAGGATCCTGTAGCAGCAATAGAAAGGAGAGGCATAATAGATTCTATTTGCCTACATTTGATGGATCTTCATCAAACACTATTAAGGCTTGGAGGAAAGAGTTAGATGCATTTTTCAGGCTACATCCTGTAGCTGAAGGAGAGGTTGTCCAAATTGCAGCACTTCATATTTTAGGTGAAGAAAATGAATGGTGGTTTGGCCACATGGAGCATGCAAAGGTGACTACATATTCGGATTTCTTTTACAAGTTGAGGAAGAAATTTGATGTGAGAAAACCAGAGATGTGTCACAAAGTGACATTTCCTAAGGAAACAAAGGAGGATTTCAATATTGTCACTCTGGACAAGAAGTCACTACATTCACCACCAGCTGCAGAAGTACTTGCATCCGCAGAAGGGACAATTGCAACCTTGCAAGATAGTCTTGAGCTCTTGACACATTGAGTCCCATGCATGATTCAGGAGATGCATGATGAAGAGGAGAAAGATTCCAGCGTTGGTACACTTAGAGAAGAGTAGCCATCACTCTTACTAGTAGTTGGAGACAGTATTGTCCCAGATGGATGAAATCTTGTGTTCTGGAAAGAGGTTCCCACACATTAGTTGATCCAAGGTATGCATGAGCTTTCATCACATATTTTTTCAGTAGATATTATTGAATATTATGAGGACATGCCATCAGGGCCAATTCATAACCAAGGGCTAGAACACAATGCTGATTTGAAGCAGCAACATATCATAGCGCAGAGGACCCTTGATATAATCAAGGAGGAGATTAAAAACTATTCCAGTTCATCATTGTTGAGTTACATTCAACCCTTTGAGTTGAAGTGTAGAGTTTTAGAAAATGGGATGAGCATGATATTATGTACAATAGTTGGTTATGAGATCAGTATTGTGCCTTGCTTTGGGGCAGCATATGTGTTACCATGCAAATCTACAACACTGTCACTTAGTAGCTATCAAAATGGAGAGGACCCATCATTCTTGGAGCATTCTGAAGGTACCTTCACTCATGAAGAAATGGAGGTAAAGATGATAAATGATAGACATCTTGATATGAGAAACCTTTTCTCCTTTATAGATGACACTTTCTCAATGATCATCTCACTGCTCAAAGAGAAAATTCTACCTACATTAGATCCAAATATTCTTTGGCTTTGGAGAGCCTTTTGTGAAAAGAGAATCTCATTAAGGGATCTCGTTGGAGGTGCACTTCAACATTACATGAAGTGAAAAGTTCTTCATCAGTTTGGGGAGGATGGTATTGTACAAAGGGAGGATACCATGATTATGTAGGATATCATTCATCATCCACATTGAGATGAGTAGGTGAGGATGATGAGAAAGGGGTTGTATTACCACTTGCAAATATATGACATGGGCCAACAAGCTTGGTTACGTTGGTTACTCTTGGGATATTTCTGTCACTACCAAAAGGCTTCTATTTCTTTGATCCATGCCTTGAAAAACACTTATGAAATGAAGAAGGAGGCATGGCTGCACTGGCTGCTCTTGGGTGAGTATGGTTACCACCCAATAGCTCATATTTTTCTGATTCATGCCTTGTGTATCAATGACAGAATGCAGCAAAATAAGGCATGTTCATTTTGGTTTCCTTGAGAGAGTTTGGCCACCACATGACATCTCCTATGTCTATGTGTTTTGTATTCGGAAGAACTTGGCATGATACTCTCATGATGTGTACTAATGGTGTTTTCTTGTATTGGGTTGATGTGACATTCCACATGTCTATCAATATGTTTTTACTCCATGATGCACATGACGAGGAGAGAAAGTAGCAATATCTCTTGTTGCTTTGGTTGCTTTTGGGGGAGCTTGGTTTGTCGATCTTACATGGAGGAGATGGAGGATGGAAGCAAAGGGCCTTACTCCGATGGATACTATTGGGAGAATATGGTTTGGCATCTTTGTCTACCCATATATCTCATTTTCTTCTTTTGCATAATGTTGGAATGATGCTTGGATCCAGCAAGGCCAATAGGGCCAAGGAAGAGAGCATGTTAATGCCTAATCAAATCCATAAAGCATGGGATGGAGGGATGTATTGTGCGATGGAGTTTTTCCTTTGTGGAAAAGGCCACTTTATTTTATGTATCTCATGTATTAATGATGGTGTTGGACATCATATGGTTGTCACTTGGTACTTCATGGTGGAAGGAGGACATCTAACCATATAGTTAGAGGTCATTCTATGTAATTATGAAAGACAACTTTGGAACCAAACATGCATAACACATTGCAACAAATGGAGGAAACCTTCCTTATTTGGATGCCATTTGGAAGGGAATAGATGGCTTTGCATCTACTTTTGGAGTTGCTAGAGGACAAGCAACATTTTGCTAGGGGTGAATGTAGTATTCCCAAATTTTCACATCATATATGGAATATTAAAGTTCCTAATTTTGTTAATGAATTAAGCAAATAAAATGGTGGAGGGACCCACAAACCTCAAAGATGAATAAAATCCACTTTTAATGTGTGAATGTGGATATTCTACATCTAGATCTAAAACATGGAGTAGTGGATCAACTCCATTAATGGAGATCATGTCTCATTTATGAGATAGATTATGGAGGATGAAACAATCAAATAAGATCATGGATATTAAATATAAAATCATGTAATATTCCTAAAATTAGCATGTAGCTAATAGGAATAGTAAATTTTGATCTTTGCACTTAGTAGATGAATAAATGGGGGAAAAGACCCATACTTGTCTTGTATTAGCGTAAAAACCCTCTTGGTGTGAAAAGGGGGCATTCTAGTGGCTAGATTTTTCACTTCCCATGTATGAATAGGAAGAGGCCCATGTTGATTCAGTCAAGTTGACCAAGTCAACAATGCAGCGTGGATGGGTAGCCTAGATAGAGCTACAATGCAGTTTTGGAGGGAAGGTAACCATGTGGTGTTGGAAACCCTAATGGGTCAGACCCAAGGTGAGGAGGCTCACAAAATTTAGAAGGATGAAGATAGTACACATTTGAGGTTAGCTTATGGATTATTGATTTCTGGTCTGCTTATACTCTTGAGAATTCTTCAGCTATTGAGTTGAGTATGCAGTGCTGTTCAGCACAAGGAATTCCTGCTTAGGGATTCCTTCTCCTTCATTGAGTGATCTCTTGGAGGAGTTCTGCTCTTCATTTTCCCAAATCCGGGCTTGAGGCCAAGCATCCTCCTTCAGCCACAGTGTTATTCCTGTAGCAGGGGATGTTGTGTTGCAGGGTGTTGTAGTGGGAGACTTACAACACCAACTCCTGAGCTTATCTTTCAGAGGAGGGAGCTCCCCTTTATTTGCAAGATCCAGGGCATATTTTACATCTTGGAATGTGGCCAAATAATTTTCCATCCTCTACAGCACATTTATTTCTAGAAACTGCATCATTTTCTAGAGTGCTGCAGTAGCAGGGTCTGAACCCTTGCTTGTGAGCTTATTCCTAGGAGGAAGGGCCAACCCTTCTCCCGGAAAGCTCTATCTTTATTTCTTCTTCTGTTATTTGTATATTACAGCCATATTTATATAGATTTGTAGTCTAACTACGTTTTCTAGATCTAGATCTGCAGATCTTCTCTTTTATACATTGTACTCTCAAGAAACCATTGCCGGGTTAATCTTATTTTGTATTAAAAGGAAGAAATCTCCATTTTCTCAACCATTGGATGATTGTAGTCTCTATATCTATCATTTCTCATTATTTTCTACATAAACCCTCATTAAAATAACATTTTACTTGCTTCAGTCCTTTTTACATGAGTAGAGCTATGGGGTTTGGGCTTATTTGAGACATATTGACTTGGCGAGATCTGTTTATGTTGGCTAGAGTGATTTTTTTTAGTTCTAATTCTACATGTGCATTGTATATGATATATTCTAAGGGATCCAATTCCCATTCCTCACATGTATAACATTATTTTCTAAAGACAGTTGTTTTACGCCCTATATTGCTGCATTTCCCCACTTCAGAAGGATGATATAGGCCATATTCTTGCTAAGGTCCATTCATTTGCTGGTGAGATGTTCTCTTACATCTAGTGAGCTGATTTACATTGCTAAGCTCATGATTTTCTGAACCTACAACTTTATAATATCTTTAGATATTCTATTTGTTGTAGAAATTCCCTGTTTTGGGATATTACAGTGGTATCAAAGCTTCCATATTGGATCATCCTGTGGATTTCAGATCCAATCTAGAAGATAAAGAAGAAAAGGAGATCAAAAAGATGGAGAGGATGAGATTACTCTCATTAATTTTCAGATCTAAGAAGAGCCTCTCCAAGGAGGTTCAACAGATGAAAGAAGGAAGATGCAATGAAACTCCAAGAGGGTTTCAATAAGGAGAGAGTTGTAGTCAAACCTATAGAAGGTTTCAAGAGGAAGAAGAAGACCCATGCACTTCCTATTTTCATGGAGGGTGAGAAGAGCAAGAAGACCACTTAGAACATAAGATCTTGAGTGGATATTTGGCAGAGTACAAGTGCCAACCTAGGGCTTCCAAAGAGACCCTAGATATTCCTCAGTTTATCCAACTGGGAGAAGAAAGAAGGCCACGCAGCAAAAGGATGATAAGGGGAAATAGATTCCTATTGTATACCTTTGATGGATCACCCTTATGTACATCAGAATCTTGGGTGATGAAGTTAGAAGCATTTTTCCTACTACATCGAGTAGTGGAAAAAGAGGCCGTCGAGATCTCAGTGCTGCACTTGGAGGGCAAGGCAATCACCTGGTGGTTCAGCCATGTGAGTCATGCAAGAGTTTCCACTTTTACATATTTCGCTCATCGAGTAATTAGAAGATTTGACAGTAGAAGATCATAGAAGGAGGAGTCCTCTTCTCCACTTGAGAAGCCTTGTACTAGCATTGTCACAATCATGGAGGGACAACCATCTGTAGCAGTAGTTGGGTCAGCCAACACAATGGAGGAAGGAACTCTTGCAGCCACACAAGATGTTCCCGGGACTCACCAAGTTATGCATGGATTTCCATTTGTTATCCTTTCAAGAAATATTATGGTAAGTCTTGGGGAGTTGTATCCACAGGGTCAAGTATCAAAACATAATAATGATGTGGAGAAACGAGCTTGCACAGCGCTGTGCAACTTGGGATTGATCCAAGTGGGGATAAACATTCATTACGTTGCACCTTTATTAAGTTGCATGCAGCATGAGGAGTTGGGGTGCAAGATTGTGGGGTGCATGTTCAGTGTTGTGCCACTTTTTGATGATGTTTTACCTTCAGTACACTCGGATTCATTTGGATTCAAGAGGATTATTGATGAGAGGTCTTCTCTAGGAGATCTCCAAAGGGTTACATCTCAACTTCCCATGAGGTGTAAGGAGGAAGAGCTGCTTTGGGAGATTGGTAGTCTTCATTGGGAAGATACCAAGGGGGAGAATGATGGTAGTCATCCACATTTGGATGGAGGGAGGTAGATGGAGAGCAAGAGGTTGGTGAGACACTTGCAAATCTATGACACAGGGCAACAAGAAGCAAAGCTACGTTGGCTACTCTTGAGAGAGTTTGGCCATCTTGGATCATACCCTCTGTTAGGAGGTATGCGGTGGATGGATGGCTTCGACATATGGAATGTCAAAGGGGGAAGTCATGGAGTGACAAGAGCCTTATCATTAAGGTCTATCACTGTCACTTGGGAGTATGCTTTTATTGATGGAGTGTTCCAAGGGGAGTATGCACCCTCTCATTCTACAGATTTTTATGGGAAGGTTCCCATGGGAGGAGTCATTCATGGACCTCACTTTCAGCTTACTGACCAAGCATGGTAAGGAATACATTTCTGTACTTATTGATTACTCCATTGAGTATTTGTATCTTCTCACCATATATGAACAGTGCATTGCTCCACAAGAGAGCAAGAGTATTTTTGGGTTCCATGATAACTTTAGGGCCAATATTTGTAATGCTAGTAGCCTATCTATACATGATTTTGGGAAAGTGTATTGTTATTTTGATTATGTACAACTGATATACATTGATGCTTACTCTCCCATGGTTGAGGAGCAACCATGCATAGATTGTAACCTATTAAAGAACCACTTGCCACATAAGATTTCCAAACAGCAGTTGGGGAGACTGCGTGATATTCACTTGGAGGATTACTTGTACCATCCAAACTTGCACATAACCTGCAAAATTTTCCAGATTTGGTTGCCATATGGTAATGGGGTGCCATTCATCTCGTATGGGATGGTTTGGGTGAGCATGGCTCATGACATTGGAGGGAGGATCCTTGGAGATTCAACCTTCTTCTTGCCACTTGAGGGCAACCATGTTGCAACCCAAGATCAACATGCCCTCTACACTTATCATAAGAGGAGAGGTGGATAGCGTGGGATAGGCTTTCTTGCCTATCATATTCATCTATTTAGCCCACCTACACTTCATGAGCCAAAGGTGGAGGAGATTCTTCATGAGTTGCCATGTTGGAGGGTGACTCATTTTATATGGATGATAGCTTGGGGAATGAAAGTTTCCCATGCATTTCAAACTCCATGCCTTGAGAGGACCTCTAGATAGCACATAGTTGTCTCCTTGAGTACTTTAATTTTGCATGATGATAGCTATTTGGGATGTATACCAAATCCTAACTTGTATGCTTGAGAGAGACACTATGGAGTTTCATTTTTGAGAAAACATTATATTCTTTTTGAGAGCACATCATATGAGGATGCTACAGGAGGAGAGGAGGAGACTTTCCAGTTCTATCCTTGCAGTTTCTTGAGGACAAGAAACATTTGGGAGGGAAGGACTGTAATATTCCTAAAATTAGCATGCAACTAATAGGAATATTAAATTTTGATCTTTTCACCTAGTAGACGAATAAATTGGGGAAAAGACCCATACTTGTCTTGTATTAGCATAAAAACCCTCTTGGTGTGAACAGGGGGCATTCTAGTGGCTGGATTTTGCACTTCCCATGTATGAATAGGAAGAGGCCCATGTTGATTCAGTCAAGTTGACCAAGTCAAAAAATCAGTGTGGATGGGTAGCCTAGATAGAGTTACAACGCAGTTTTGGAGGGAAGGTAACCATGTGGTGTTGGAAACCCTAATGGGTGGGACCCAAGGTGAGGAGGCTCACAACATTTATAAGGAGGAAGATAGAATACATTTGAGGTTAGCTTATGGATTATTTATTTCTTGTCTGCTTAGACTCTTGAGCATTCTTTAGATGTTGAGTTGAGTATGCAATGTTGTTCAGCACAAGGCATTCCTGCTTCGGGATTCCTTCTCCTTCATTGAGTGATCTCTTGGAGAAGTTTTGTTCTTCATTTTCCCACATCCGGGCTTGAGGCCAAGCATCCTCCTTTAGCCACAGTGTTATTCCTATATTAGGGGACGTTGTGTTGTAGGGTGTTGCAGTGGGAGACTTACAACACCAGCTCCTGAGCTTATCTTTCAAAGGAGGAAGCTCCCCTTACTTTGCAAGATCTGTACAGGAGATTCCAGGGCATATTTTACATCTTTGCATGTGTCAAAATCATTTTACATCCTCTACAACATAGTTATTTTCAGAAACTGTGTCATTTTCCTAAGTGCTGTAGTAGTAGGGTTTGAACCCTTGCTTGTGAGCTTATTCCTAGAAGGAAGGGCCAACCATTCTCCCGGAAAGCTCTATCTTTCTTTCTTCTTCTGTTATTTGTATATTACAGCCATATTTATATAGATTTTCAGTCTAAATGTGTTTTCTAGATCCATATCTGGAGATCTTCTCTTTTATACATTGTACTCTCAAGAAACCCTTCCCGGGTTAATCTTATTTTGTATAAAAAGGAAGGAATCTCCATTTTCTCAACCATTGGATGATTGTAGTCTCCAGATCTATCATTTCTCATTATTTTCTACATAAAACCTCATTAAAATAACATTGTACTTACTTTATTCCTTTTTACATGAGTAAAGCTATGGGGTTTGGGCTTATTTGAGACATATTGACTTGGGGAGATCTGTTTATGTTGGCTAGAGTGACTTTTTTTAGCTCTAATTGTACATGTGAGTTGTATAGGATATATTCTAATAGATCCAATTCCCGTTCCTCACATGTATAGCGTTATTTTCTGAAGACAATTGTTTTATGCCCTATATTGCTACATTTCCCCACTTGGGAAGGCGGATATAGGCCATATTCTTACTGAGTTCCATTCATCTACTGGTGAGATGTTCTCTTACATCTAGTGAGCTGATTTACATTGCCAAGCTCATGATTTTCTGAAGCTCCAACTTTAGAATATCTTTAGATATTCTATTTGTGGTAGAAATTCCCTGTTTTTGGATATTACAAATCATGAGGATATTTGATAAGGTCAACTGAGATCATAGTGCATTCAAATAATATCATGAAGCACTTATGATAAGATAGTGGAGGAAGTGGTGCATTTAATGCACACATGAAGGAGAGGGTGATAACCCCATGTGAACATGATGAAGGACATGAAGCTACAACACAATCAAACATGGAGACTATGTCCACATGTATAGTGTAGCTATGGAGTGGGCCTAGGCTATGGAAGGCTCATGCATATAATGAAGGTGAAGGAACAATGGAAGGCATGATTTGGATTATTCATTTCCTGATATGTTAAGATCTAGATTTGTCTTAGAACATTTATATGCAGGCTTGGGCTGTTTAGCAGAGTTTGTAGTGTTGTTTAGCACAGGGTCTTCCCGAGCGGGAATCCCACCTCTTTCTTTGAGTGACCTCTAAGAAGAGGATTGTTCTTCATTCCTTATTAGGCATTGGTGCCATCTTGAGGAGGTTGTTTCTAGCATTCAGCTAGGAAACCAGTGGAGGATTCATCCTACCACTTTTTTCTTTAGATCCAATCTTTCAGGAGCAACAGATCTATGATCATGCATTCAGGCCATTGGGTTTTACCTCCTTTCCGTAGCAGTCCCTTGAAGGATTTCACATTTTAGTCCTGTAGATCTATTGGAGGAAGGAAGTTTCCAATATTTCAGCTGGAAATCCTGTGAGGGATCATCTCCTCACATTGGATATATTGTTTCCATCATTCAGGAGCTGATTTGACATATCTAGTAGTAGGATATTGAGCCTCCCTCTCTGACAGTATAGTTTTCTGAAGCTGTTGTTCTTACAATAGTTATTTTCAATGTAGGATATTGGAGGAGCTAGATCTTGAGCTTTTAGCCCAAGGATCTAGTGAAGGGATCAACTATTCTTGCATAGATCTGATTGTACATAATTTCAGCCATCATTTGATCAGATCTAGCTTGAGATCTGCATTCCGAGTAGCATATATGTGAAGCCCTAAGAGGGTGGTTTTCTTAGACTTACAGATCTGAGAAACCCTTCCTGGGTTATCTTGGGAATCCATCATAGAGCTCAAATATGCAATTTCAACATCATCGGAGCTCCCATTTTTCCTAGATCTAAATTTTTATATTTCAGGCAGTTGCAGTCCCTACGGTTGTAGCAGGGACAACAAATTTTACCTTCCAGCAGAGTAGCAGTTACACAGTCCCTATTAGGAAATCATTGCAGGGTCATTCTAGGCCACCGTTGTGGCTTGAGTGTCTCATAATTTGAGCACTTTTGTACTTACTTTTGCACCTCCAAAATAATAAAATTGCTCATCTATTTCTGTTCTTTCTGATGTGTGAATATATTTATTGTTTACTTTGCCGCAGTTCTTATATTGTGTTTCAGTGTTATTTCATTTTCCCTTTTGGGATATTACACAAGGCTGAAAATTAGTCCCAACTTCCCTTCATCCAGTTCCAGACCCCTCCCTATAGTTCCATAGCCTATTTATCCTCTAGTTAGAGCATATTCACCTGTTGAGTCAGCAGTTGGAGTTGAATCAGATCTTCTAGTCTCCATTTATCTACTAGCACCAGATGCATATCATCCACCCACGCGATTCGTCCTTTAGATCCTTGCCCAGATTGAAATGCATAGCTCATTTAAGAACTGCCAGTGCCATAACCACTAGTTTAATCAGAGTAGCAGTGGAGGTGGATGTAGTTACAGATATATAACCAATACCAGGAGAAGTATAGGTGCAGGTATAACCATCGTGTAGGGAATGAATTATTTTTATATCGAGATTTATAGGCCCCATATCTCACACTATAATTAGTGGTGATGCTCCTTCCTTTTCTCCGACTTATGATGCTACCCCCTGCTAGGTCAAAAATTGGCTTTGGAACATCTAATAGGTACTAATATCGTTTTCTCCCACCACCAATGCCTTCGTTGTGGGGTCACCTGTGCTTGCCTCCGTATCTGTTTCCTTTTTATCAGGTAAAATTATTATTCAATGGGTAGTCTTTAACGATTATTAATTTATTTTATGTTAATATATAGAACTTAAATGATTATTAAGTAGTCGCAATATGAAAGTTCAAAAAATCATTACGGTGTTTCAATTTTTTCCTAAATACTATAACTGGTAGGGACGCTACTTCTTTCACTGAGTAAATGGTCTATGATTATGAAACTAGAAGGGTTACTTATGCTCACTATGGATCTATAATTAGTACTGCGAGTGGATATGAATCAATGGACCTTGGTACTCTATCTAGCTCAAATGTTGGAATAAGTGAGGATGCTAGCTCCTCTCCTGCCACAGGTGGGACTATATCTCGATACAGAACACGTAGAAGAAAAGCGACTATTTATTCATTTATTCATGCCTCTTCCCTTGGCTTCCATCCATCGATATTGGGTGCCCCTGCTGCTGCCTCCAGTGATGAGTCAACGTGGTCACCTACCTCTATTGCCTTTGTATCTGGTTTGATATTCCGTGTGGGTAGCTTGTCCTGGATTAGTGTTGGTAGTAGGCCTGGATAGTCTTACCTTGTGATTTCTCCTCCAGACAGTACTTAGGGGTGGGCTATGAGCCCTCACTTCGCTCTTGGGTTCACTATTGGCTTGTTCAGGTTTGTTATTGCTTGTCTTGCTTTCTATGGCTATTGGTCCTACCGGTTCTACTACTAGCAGTGATCCACACGATCTAGGAACTTATGCTGTCACTTCATTATCCTTTTCTCGAATGGGTCACTTAGCCTATTCTGCATGTCACTTAGCCTAATGATCAAATCATCACAAATCTAGTATATAACCCACAAGCCCAAGAGAAAATTACACACCTACCAGAGCCTACAAACCCAAGTCCTACAGAGGTGGAGTCAACATAGAGGCACTTAGAAAACAAGAGGACATAAAAGCAGAGAGAACTTAGTACGTCAAGGACCAAGCAAGGAAGGAAGCCCGTGCTTATTGCTATGGGAGATAAATAACAACAGGAACAACCCAATACAGAGGGGAATGCCACCACAGGCGAATCCACTAGTTTGGTTTCCGCTTGTTAGTTGGATCTTCGGTATTCATATACCCATGATCCATATATATAATCTAATGAATTGAAATAACTCATTTATAAAACTAAGCAGATATCAACATATATAGAGACTAAAAAAATCAAGCACGGAGGAATAAGAGAGAGGAGTTCCATTAGGGGCACACAACCAAGATACCAAAAATGATAGGGATGGGGGACATGCTACCAATAGAGGGGTTATAGATGCGGATAGTGACTACAGGGGCTATGAACCACCAAATGAAAGGGCATTACAAAATATCAAGGAGAAACAATTGCCACCAACGAACAACAGTAAGAAGCATAAAGAGAAAAGAAGTTCCCACCCGGCTTGCAACATCTAAAATAACCTCATCCAATTAGGAAAAATATGTCTTCGGTGAAGCCCGAGCCCGTAACGTATCCTGCGAAGTTACCTGCTCATCTGTGATAAAATGGATGAGGGGACTTTCACTTCATTCGTAGATCCTTATCTAAAGGAAGCTTTGTTCCCACTTCTTCTCTATGCTATTACTTATGTAATTTCATGCAACTATGTATATTTCTTTTTCCTGAAGGAAATAACCAATCATTCTTATAATATGTGATAATATCGCCTATTGGCACATGATAATATCACCTATAACTTGTATATAGGAGAAAACCCATAGTGTGTTGAAATAACAATCTACATAGCTTGTTGAAATCAAAGGCTACATGGCTGAGTGTGAAAAAGAGATGGATAGAGGGTTGGAAACATGTGAGTGGGTTGGGTTTTAATAAAAAAAACTGTTGAAAGGTGGGTTGGGAATGGGTGGAAAGATGGTGATAAACAACTACCCATAGGTGAATTGAAAGAGGGGTAGAAACGACTGCCTGAATCTAGTCCATAGTTCATGGCTTAGTCTCTTAGCTTCATAGTAAGCCTACCAAGCTAAAATAAGAATCAATATGGTTAATGGGATCAACTCACCTAAAGCTCCTATTCACTTGCATAAAATCTCCTATTCACTTTCCTTAAAGCTCATATTCACTCATAATATTATATTATTAATGAAGTGATAAGTATACTTACAAGTCACTAAATCACCTAAATAATAGATCTACTCATTAACTATAGGAATTTATTGCTATACCCTCTGGGGTATAGGTGGGTAGAAAAAAAGGATAGATAAAAAGGTAGCAAGAAAGGATACAACAGTGGAAAGAAGGAACTAATGGTGGGTTCAAATTCCCAAGAGGTGGACTCCTCGCCTCGAAAGAGGTGTTAGTCGAAGTGTACTCCTTCACCTAGTTGAGCTCCTTCACCTGGTTAAGGTGTACTCCTTCACCTGGTTTAGGTGGAATCCTCGGTTAAACCAGGATATAAGATCTGGATAAGATATGGCATGTATACGCCTAAACCAGGAGATATTATGTAGCAAAATCTAGGAAAGATGAAAAGGCGGCTAAAATAGGAGCAACAGATCAAGCAGGCAGATAAGGAGAACAATGACGTCTTAGTCACCTTCTTGTCCTATTCACCTATAGATGCAAAGTCACTGAAGTAGTAAAATAGGTCCCCTTCAAGATCTCATGCGGATCTATTCTGGATATGAGGTCATGAGTCTCCTCTACAAAGTCTCTTGGCATTAAGTAATCTACTTATGATATCTCCGTAGCCTTAGCTTGGTATATTTGAACTACCTTACTATCATTACTCTAGTGTTTTCACTCTCTAACTTTCATTAAACACTTACTGGATCTATTCCCACCCAACCAAATAAGGTGACCAACAAGAGCTTTCATTTTATGATAATTAGGTTATTAAAAAGAGCTTCAAATAGAAAGCTCTTACAAGCTAAAGGAGAACAATAAAATTACTCTATTGTGTAGTCCTTTCGGAGACCACGACCCAAGATATTTATATTAGCTACCCTTGGCTCCAAGCCAACTTGACCTAACCCCAACCCTTCTACAAGACTAACCACTTGTCGCGACCAAACCACCAGCCTGGACGTATTGGGAAATCAGGTTACATGGCCCTGTAACAATTATCCCTCGCTTTGGGAAACTTTTGTTGTCTGCTGACTTCACGGTTATGTGTCTACTATACCCAATTACTTGGGTATCGCCTTACTCATAGAAACCCAGTTAGCCTTGTTTAGGGCATGGAATGTCATTACGGATGAAAGTGTCAAAATGTAGCTCTAGAAGATCTTATAAATCCATTAGTCCCTCTTTACTCGAGCACGAACAGAAGGCATGAAGTACATTTATTTTTGGAAGGCTATAATGTAATTTGACCATAATAAATATAAATAAGGTTCCTCCGAGGAATGTTTCATCTTTCACTTTAAGACTAGAATAAATGGAAGTATCTACTCAAAGAATAATAGATGACAAACGAAATTAAGATCTAGTTACTAGAACTAGAAGAGTTCAAAAAATGGGTGATAAAAAAAACTGCTTATATTTTTTTCTAGAGGCAGCCTTGTTTCCAATTCCTCCTTCCTATCATACTCGAAAAAGTAGTATACATTAAATGATATATGTTTCTATTACTTACGTGGATGTAGAGTGCTTTTTCAGGATCATTCTGGAGAGCCATCAGAAGGACCTACCATATTATATAGGTAATTACGCTTTAGCATTGTATGGGATCTCCGATCAAATCGTCGATCATAGCCTATATCTCATATACAAATAGAGATATCTCAGTATATATTTAATAATGGTCACACGCCCAGCAGAAAGGAGAAAGTAAGGAAGGGTTACCTCCTAACTAACTCATTTAAGCTCATAATATGCGTAGCAGAAGCACTATGGATAGTAGTCAGGGAGGGACCTGCTCTTCATGACTTACTTTAGGCGAAAGAACTAAAGCGTTACCTACTCCAAAAAACTCATAAAATTCTCTTCCCTTACTATGCTACTCAACATTGACAATGCTCCTTGTCTGCATGCATATCAATTGATTGAGCACATTTTTCTAGGAGGGGGACATTCATCTGAATAAGTAAATCTGAATCTGACTCACTTTATTTCCCATTATGCAGGCCTCGCATTTCATTCGCTCACAGAGATACATGAATGATATCTATACGTAATATCACTTCCATGGCAAGATGAGATAACGAGATTCAATTTGGTCAGCCTTTACCTAGTTTTTCTCTTTTTTATTCTGATGAGGTGTTATCCCACTCTAAGTAGAAAAGGTTGTTTACCCAACCTACTTTCCTTAATTAAGAACCATGAACCATGAATTAGTTGATTCATTGCATACATGATGCTGATCCAACCACGGGAATGGGCAACTATATTCGATCCTTTCATATTCGTGTTCAAATACAGTTATATACATTAACATGGTCGCTGGGATATGCGGCTGTGATAGATATGGCATTATAGAGATGATATGTCCCGTTAAGTTCCCAACATACGAGAAAATAAAAGAAGGTAGTCCCATTTTACCAATTTTTAGTCATTGCCAATAACCCCAATTACTACTAGCTGGTCAGATGATAAACAGTGGTCCCCAATAAGGAGGTGGTTTTTTCTAGTTTGTATGGCTTATGGTTGGCTTGGCTAATGGCTTCTGGCTAAAGGTTCCCCCTGGAGAATGGTTGATTACATCTTTTGAACTAGTTATACTAGGCTTCTCTTTCAAATAAAAATGCCCCGGGTTATGGGTTCAATGGAAAAAGCTACTGGCATCTATTGAACTACTTGTACCTGAAGGTGAATAAAGGCTTCTGTGTAGATGCTTATGGCTGGTGGACTTAGTTGGATAAGTGTTAAAGACTTATCTTCTGGTGGGTTATGGAAAAAGGTTAAATACTAAAGAGTTCCTTTTGTGAATGATCGGTGGGGACTAAGGGTCTATCTATTGGCTGGCAATAATTTATGACCCTGTCACAAGTACATTGTAAGTAATTCATCATCAATCAATTCAAGAACATTTATCTGAAGCACAGTGTATTAGCAGATTCAAGCAACTGAGCAGGAATCTAAGCGTAGTTTCCAAAGCAATCTATGACCGGAAAATGATTGATCGTTAGAGATCTATATTTATATTTTTCGACCTCTAGCTCTAGAGATAAATCTGTATAAGATGTACAGATCGATTCTCAGAGATGCGAGTATCATCTGTATATCCTAATATTATTATATATATATTTCACTATTAGTAGAAATATAAATGTTCTATTATCTTCAACGGGTGACTCATATGCAGCAAGCACTGGTAAATCTCTCTTGTAGTAGAGTAAGGTCTTTATTTCTCTTAAGTCGTAGAGTCAAGCCCATGCACTATAGATAGCAGCCTTAAGCCTTTGAGTTAAAGCCTATTCAATTGCATTACATTAGTCAATTTCAATTAGCACTAATAGAAAATTCTTAGTCTTATCACTTGCCCTAAGGTCTTGTTGAGACATAATAAAAAGCTGGATCAAATACTGGGAATCTTAAAATAGAACATATTTGTCTTGCCCCATCAAAGGGAAAATGAAAATCTGTTAAAAACACGACCACCAATTTCTGACTTTTGTGGGTCCTATCACTAGGTAAAAGGAATTTATGCTCAAAATACGGGAGCCAACTATACAGATTTTTCCACCCCATAAAACAGAAAATGGATTGCTGTTAAAAACACCAGGAAACTGTAGTTGATGCCAATTTTCAACCACCTATCTCTAAGAGATCGACCTTGTTATTCAAAATACGGGGTTTGAGCCAATCGAACATCGTCGGTCTTGCATTGGTCCATATTGATAGGCCACGTTTCACTAGAGAATTTACCAGTTTCTCAGGCCAATACCTCTCAGAAAACATGCCACCTTTTATTAAGAAAATTTCCCAGTTGTTTTCTTAGTTCAATGGTCAATGACGCTACCTTTGCTTACTGAATTTACCACTTGATGGAATGCTTTCTCACTCATTCATATGGGTGAAGTGAGATCCTATAAGGCTTTACCCATCCTACCGAAGGAGCTAGTGGAAGCGTAGTAGATGAGGTGAGAAAGGATCTTGTATCTCGCAAGCCTGAGATCCTTTTTCAGGGTGCTATCTGAAGGGCTAATGGTAAGGGCCACTTCTCTTCGTGGATGATGTTAGAGAGATCTTTACTTAAGTAAAGGGCCATTTTAAGATTATTTCGTAAACTAAGATAAAGGTCTATGCCTACCTCTAACGAGCCTGAGATCCTTTTCTTATCATCCCATAACAGTAAAACATGGATGCATAAAGGAATGGTGGGTGAATAATGGAAGACTGATAGGGATATGCAGAGTTGAAATGGGAAGAACATTAGAAGTGCTTTGAAGCCAATCAAATCATCCCCCTTTTGTTTATGCAGTTCAGATTTCCCTAGTAATCTGGATGCCTACTTTTGCAAGAAGGATTGTTCCTTAAAATCACCTTATCTCTTCACACCCAAAACCCCTTTTCCACTAAAAAACCCCGAACGGGAAAACCAAAAAATTGGAAACCCAAAACTGGACTGACCGGACCCCCATGCACGTAGAAATATCTAAGTAGGAAGCACGTTAAGCATGCCTGCTGTTCTTTAGACCATATTTTTTGTATTTATTATACTCAAATTGGAAATAAGAATTGGCACTATCCAACTAAAATTGTATATCAACATATATAAATGTCTTTTGGTGTGATCCTCTAGCTGCTATGGTATGTTTTTCTAGGAACTATGTTCCTATGTTCCGTGAGTCTAGGTAGTCATTCTATTTCATACAGTGCATGTTGGTGTATGTGTCAATAAGTTTTGAACAAGGTTTCTTCTCTCATGTTTCGGCGGTGTGGACTTCCCTGTGGTCTGGTGTAACCGATGGGTAACCTCTTCTCTTTTCTATCGGGTATGATAGAAGCCTCCTTTCACATAAGCGGTACAAATGATGGTAAATGGAAGCCATTAACAGAAGGAAATCAACTGTTAATTCACTGCACAGAGCCCAGGTCCCATGCACATAGTCGTTGTTAACTATGCATAATCCCTTGCTCAGGTATGGGGACCTAACATCTCTTCTTGGGTATGGAAAGGGGGGAAAAACCCTCATTCATAATTTGGTAAGGACTTCCCTCTCTTGGGTATGGTAAGCAGGGGGGATGTATCTCTGTTGCTCGATAGGTTATTTGTATAGACAACATGTAGAAAGCAAGAGAGAAGGAAGGTAGGCATGACTATATCCTTGAATTGTTCGATCCCTTGGTATTAATAGCGTAATTAAGCAATAGACCTACCTTTGGCAAGGCAGCAAGTTGTATCAGCAGCCATATGTCAGCGGTAAATTTGAAAGGTCGAAAGAAGCCCATCATAAATCTAGCTAACAGTGAGGTGAGGAGATTTGTGTTGGATCTGGATAAGTAACCATACCCGAGCTAGTATTCTGCGAGGGGGGATAACCAGGAACATAAGCCTTCAACCTTGGAACCTTTTTCCAGATGCCTTTTAACCAGGGGGCATTTCATATTGACTTTTAGCCTTCAGCATATACCATCGGCCTGAAGCGAAAAGCCTTTCACCCACCAAGGGTTTCATCTTTAGCAAAAAACAAAAATTTCGACATAATCCAGGAGTCGTCAACCAAGCCCAAAATTCATTCGCGAGATGAAATATTTTTCTTTAGGTTTAGCAGTGGGTACCCATCGCTTCCTAGATTATTAAAAGATTCTATATCACTTTTTCCTACTCACCACTTACACCTGCCTGCTGATATCGATTGAACATTCTTCTTGCTGAAGTTATCTTGCTTTATCGCGTTACTCTTGGCTAGAGAAGAAGGAATAAATTTTCATAGGTTGCTTTCTTTACCATTTCCCCATCATCCGTTACATAGATAGGTAACGTTCATAAGTGAGAGAGAGAGGTCACGCATAATTGGAAAAAAGGAGAAGCACATCACTGAACGAAAGGAGAAGGCCCCTATCAAGCCAACACAAACAAGAGACGAGATGTACCCCCTGGTTTCAATCCTTACCCAAATTTTATGTGTACCCCTGGGTCTCCATATCCGAGAGGGAAGGAACACATCACTTGATACACAAGTCACCCTTCACCACATGCCACCAAACCCACCCACTATAGTACCGAAAGTGAGTCACACACGTTGATCAATCAAACTTGCTTCTTGCCAAAGGTATCTTTCCTTTCTTTATCTATCTTGTTGCTATCCCTAGAGACATTGAACTTCACAACTACTTTCTTTTATTACTTTAATAATGACTTGCCTCTTCCCTTCAAACTTGAACTATCCAACTCGAACCATCCTATCTTCTTATTCTCCTCCAGCCTACCCACTTCGTGGAAATGAAAACCTTCATAATTAGAAGAAGGAGGATTATCAGGGAGCACCCTCTCACTGCCCTGCCTCACTCTCTATCCTTACACCCTATAATATCCTTACCCCCTATAAGCACCCTGCACTACCTAAGCGGGAGAGCACTCTAATGAAACTCCTTCCTTATGAGTGAGTAGTTTTTGAAAGGGTTCACTCGTGCCTTTCAATTGTAGGTAGGAGCTGGAGTGAAACTATATCATATCTCTAAGTAGATGTTGCTCAACTTGCACATTGATCAGGAGATCATGTCCATTGCTAAAAAATGCTTAAAAATGAAAGTGCTCAAAAGTGTTTGCAACCTGAGAGACCGGAAAGGTCTCATCATTGCGATTCTGGTGTTGTGAATGGTTCACAAAATGGAGGTCATATGTAGAATTTATTAAGGTTTGAAAAGCCCAGTAAACTCCAAAAAAAATGACATTTGACCCATTTTCACTTGTATGAAAAAAATTTCAAAAAAAAAAAATTTTGAAATATCTTTTTTTATTAATTTTTTTGGGTCTATCATCGGGTGGCACGTGTCTAGCCCGGAGGCTACCACATGTCACTAGGATGAAGGTGTAAGGTTATGTAAAATTTTGGAGACCATGGAATTCGAATGAAGGACCTCCTGCACCTACAGGCATGCACCTGACCATTCTTCCTACAACGTGTTTCTGACCCCTAAGGGTAGTCACTCCTATTTGAATGTTAATACAAGTTGTGGCGCAAGTTTTGGAGGCTAGCCCCTAAGGGTTAGACCCCACCATATGTCCATGCACCCATATACAGGGCCTTAAACCGATGGTTCATTCACTACAACTAGCGATGGTCAATCGGGAGACATGTGCCCACGTTAAACGGTGACATTTAACTTAACTTCCAGTTAAACCATAAACTTCGGTGAGAATCTCAGCGTTCACATGCGGATTTTTTGACATTTAATGTAACTGCCAGTTTGCCAGCGGTTTTGGCTAGAAGACCTCCAGAAATGGTGGGTAGTGACATTTTAGTCAGGTTAACTGGAATTTCTCATGTTTTGGAGGAGCTTTCTTAGGACTGATTAGGAAAATCACTGTTTGGGTCATAAATATTGAAAATTTCAACCATTTTGGAGAAATGAATAGTAATTTTTGGATAATTTTAACATTTTTAACACATTGGAAGAGGTTTCAAAGCCATCAGAGGTCATATTGTCTAGGTTTTGCTTCAGGAGAGGTTAAGGAGCCACCACGGCCACTAGGGTGCTTTCAATGTATTGAGCATCCATTCTCTGTTTTCTGGATATGAATAGTCATTCCTGAGTAATTCAAGCATTCTAAAGCTGTTTTTACAGAGAGAACAAAAATTTGAGGCTTTTTATCACATTTACTTACTATTTTTGAGAAATAATATATGAGGGACATGTCATTGGGAGTTGGACCAACAGATGTAGCCCAGGAGGGGTGAACTGCTTCATCAATTTGCTGAGTATTGTCATATGTGATGCATTATTCTCTGTTATTTACTATTGTACAGTGTTACAAAAGCTAATTTACATTATTTAACCTCACACAAAAATCAGGTTAACTAAGTTATAACCATTTGTTTAACTTGCAAACTTCAGTGAACCTTATGCACACATTTTAATTACTGTTTGGATACTTAACACAAAAAAACTAATACATTCCATTTAGATCAAGTTGGTATCAGAGGTTGAGTTAAGCTAGAGTATTTTCTCTGTTTAATCTTTGTGCGAAGGATTTATTTAACAATTTTCAAGAGTTTTAATGCTTACTAGGCTGAAGCTTAAGAGATGAGAAGGTCAATTGGTGAAAGTTCAAAGTCATCCTTAGCCAAGGATGGCAAGAGTGCCATTATCTCCACCTTCAATTTCACCTAAAAGAGAAGCAGAATAAGCCATAAGCATGACTTCAAGGGAGGAAGAAAATCATGAAGAATTCGATCCCAAGGAGGAAGAAAGAGTTTTCAGGAAAGGATTCCTTGACATGACTGAAATGGTGAGAGTTCTTTACCAAGAAAGAAATGAGAGACTTGAAGGAGAAGGATCCAAAATTCAAGGAAGGTCAAGGATCATTAGGAGGTCACAATGATGAAGACAAATCAAAGAAGGGCAATGGAGGAAATGGAGACAGTGGAAAGTCACCATCTTCACCCTCATCATCATCATCCTCTACTTCATCTTTAGTACACCAGTCACATAATTCAAATAACACTGGTAAAACTCCTTTTTCAAAACTTGATGTTAAGTTTGAATTACCAATTTTTAATGGTGAATTCAATGTAGAAAATCTTGACAATTGCATTAGCGATTGGAGGTTTATTTGAGAATCCAGAACCTTCATGATGACGACATTAAAATTTAGCTAGCTTCTTTGAGAATGGAAGGTGCAACACTTGTTTGGTGGGAAGCCAAGACAAAGGAGGAGATCTAAAAACATTGTAAGATTATTTTATCATTGGCTGATTTCATTATTGCAATAAAAAATTAGTTTTATCCATTAGCTCATTTACAGAAAGCTATCATGAATTGGAAAAATTTCAGACAACTTAAGGGACAAAATGTAGAAAACTACACCCAAGAATTTAGGAGAAGAGCTCTCTTATTAAGGCTAGATTTGCAGTGTCAAGACACTTTTTTGAAGTACATAGGAGGCTTACATAGCTACCTTAGACATGCTATCCTTATGTTCAATCCTACTAGTCTAGATGAGGTTTGTGTTCAAGCCACACATTTAAAGGTTAGAGGGAAAAACACTTTTGATGAGGGTAGGAACAAGCCTTTCAAGGGTAAGAACAAAGACAAAACCTATAAAGGAAAATGCAAAAATATTTCATCTATCAAAAAAAAGGGAGAAAAAGTGGTTTGTAAACACTGTTCAAGAGAAGGCCTCGAAGAGAAAAACTGTTGGAAGTTACATCCCGAAAAAAAAACCCAATTTAACAAAAACAAAGGGAAGCAGAAAAATGCAGATACTACACAACATGACTTAGAAGAATATTCAGGTGATGAAATTGAAATTATAGCCATGGGTTTGAAGAACACGAAGGGAAAATAAACTGAAACTAAACCAAGTACTAGTACTTCAAACTATCATGTACAAGATCCAAATGAAGAAGAAATAATTGAATTGTTTCACATGAGGTTTATTTCAAAACATACAAATATTGACACATTGTTTGAAAGTGGGTCACAAGAGAAAATTATCTCTGAAGACTTAGTTAAGAAACTAAATCTTGAGACCATTCCACATCCAAAACCATATCCAC
Source organism: Pinus albicaulis (assembly GCA_034641835.2). Taxonomy (NCBI): domain Eukaryota; kingdom Viridiplantae; phylum Streptophyta; class Pinopsida; order Pinales; family Pinaceae; genus Pinus; species Pinus albicaulis. The sequence goes on from CM076578.1 coordinate 686,438,923, forward strand.
TTGGTTGGATTTGTAAAGATGCAAACTTACAAGTTTCAAATAAGTGTATATTACGCTTTGCAATTGCTGCACATTTTATTGACACCGTTGAATTAGATGTTGTTTCGCTTGACATTACAAGAATTTTTTTGGGAAGTCCTTATTTATATGACATGAAATCTATCTTTTATCTCCATGAGAGCAACTATAATCTATTCAAATATGGCAAGGAGTTTATTGTTATATCACATCGCCAAAAGACAAACATTGCTATGGTAAATGTTGGACAGGTAAAAAGACTAGTGAATTCTAATATGAGTTTCGTACTTATTATGATTAAGCCTAAAGCTGATGTGAATCATGAGTCATTTGAATATTGTGATCTCAATTTAAAATAATATTTATATGATGTAGTTGATGCACATCATGAGATGTTTCACGAGCCAACAAGATTTCCTCCTAAAAGGGAGATTCAACATGAGATTCAGCTGCAACAAGATTGTCCTCTTCCAAACATAGGCATGTACCACATGTCTATCATAGAGAATGCTGAAATAAAGAGTCAAATTAAATACTTGTTGGATAAGGGACTCATAATACCAAGCACTTCGCCATGTGGGTCACCAATAGTGTTGATTCCAAATAAAGATGGAACTTGGCATATGTGTGTGGACTTCAAATCTTTGAACAAGATTACGGTAAAAAATCGTTACCCACTCCCAAGGATAGATGGTTTGTTAGATTAGCTGAAAGATGATAAAATTTTCACTAAGTTAGACTGACTTACTGGATACTATCAAGTTAGAATTGTAGAAAGTGATATTTGGAAGACTGCATTCAAAACCAAACAAGGTCTCTTTGAGTAGCTAGTTATGCCTTTTGGTTTGTGTAATGCACCTGCAATTTCATGCGTGTTATGGATGATGTTTTGTGTCCATTCCTTGATTATTTTTTTATAGTCTACTTAGATGAAATCTTGATTTTCAGCAAGACTATAGAAGAGCACGTCATGCATGTTAAGAAAGTACTTGATGTTTTGAGGAAAGATAAATTATTTCTTAAGATGTCTAAGTGTGAATTTGGAAAGACTTATTTGGTTTATTTGGGACATCTTGTAGGAGGAGGTGCATTGAGAATTGATCCTTCTAAGGCAGAAGCCATTGTGAATTAGCCTACTGCCAAATCCATTACAGAAGTAAGAATTTTTTTGGGTGCAGCTCAATATTTGAGAAATTTTATTGCTAACTTTTCTGCCATAGCAGCTCCTATGCATGCAGTGACAAGTGCGAAATGTGCTTTCCAATGGGGAGGCAAACAATAGAAAGCTTTTGAATCTTTGAAAGAGAAGATCAGTTCAGCTCCAGTCCTTGCTTTACCAGACTTGAGATAGTCATTCGAGATACAAAGCGATGCTAGTGATTATGCCATGGGCGCATTTCTTTTGTAGCATGGTAAGCCTAGCACTTTTCATTCTGAGACATTTAATGGTTTTGTAGTTAATTATTCTACATATGTTAAGGAGTTGTATGTGTTGGTTAAAAGTGTCAAAAAGTGGAAACACTATTTTATGGGTAAAGATATAGTTGTACATACCGATCACCAACCATTACAGTAGTTGCAGTCGCAAAGTAAAATGCAGCAATCACTTCATTTCAGATGGATGGGTTTCCTAAAAAAATTTCACTTGGTAATAAGGTACAAGAAAGGTATCTTCAATAAATTTTTTGATATGCTTTCAAGGCCTATTATTATTGATTCTACTTTGCTTAATAATGATTCTATAGTACATGAGAGTTACATAGAACAGTATGCATCTAATGTTGATTTTAAGGATGTGTATGCTAACTGGATTGAAGGGAATCAAGTTGAAGAGAATGATTATCACATGCATAACAATTTGTTGTTTCATTTGGGCAAGTTGTGTATAACACAAGGAGAGAGACTAAGTGTCATGAGAGAAGCTCATTCTTCTCTTGTTGCTGGACATTTCGGGGTAAGCAAAACAATGACACAATTGCAGAGGTATTGTTATTGGCCTCGCATGGTAGATAGTGTTTCACGTTTCATTAGAGGTTGTTCATTGTGTGCTACAAGAAAGCCTAGCAATAGGAAGCTTGGTTTGTACACACCATTACCGGTACCATCAAGGCCATGGGAAAGTTTTGTATGGACTTTGTTGGAGGTCTACCTATGTCTAGAAAGCAGCATGATTATCTTTATGTAGTAGTTGATAGATTCAACAAGATGTGTGTTCTTATGCCATGTAATAAATCTATTACTGCTGAAAAAGCTGATGAATTATATTTTCAACATGTATGGGTTCATTATGGTTTGCCTACTTCTATTTTTAGTGACAGGGATTCCATATTTGTTGGGAATTTTTGGTCCAATCTATAGAAGATGATGGACACTAAGTTTAAAAATACTATTTCTTTTCATCTGCACAAAAATGGCCAAACTGAGGTAGTGAATAGAACCATTGTGCATCTTTTGAGAGGTTATTGTAGCAAGAATCCTAAGTTGTGGGATGAGCATCTGCATTACTTTCGGCATGCTTACAACCAGGCCAAGCACTCTTCTACAAATACTTCACCTTTTGAAGCATGCTTTGGGTATTTTCCAAAGTCACCTTTAGATTTCATTCTATAGAAGGATGTTGCCATTGATGGGCATAGTGGCATTGACAAAGCTCACATGTTCATTGAGCGAATTCATATTATTCATCAGCAAGTTCAAGCACAACTTGAAAATAGTCAAAGAAAATATAAGGAGAGGCATGACAAACATAGAGTTGATCATAAGTTTCAAGAAGGTGTTGAGGTATGGTTTCACATTAGCAAATAAAGGCTGCAAGGAGAAGGTAAAAAGCTGAAGCCTATTCTTTATGGTCCATTCAAGATTATTAAACAATTGGAAATAATGCATTTCAACTTGACTTGCCTTCATATATGCAAATGTATTCCATTGTCAATGCTGAAAATTTACGTTTGTATGAGCCTCCATTGATTGTTGATCAAGGGAGTGACATTTAGCTGCCATCAATAGAATATTTCTCGTCATAATTTTTGGATGAGCTCAAGGAGCATGCCATCCTCGACAACAGGACACACACTTCTAAAAGAGGAAGTGTCAATTAACTTCGGATTGGGCTCAAGGGCAGCAAACCAAGTAAGGAAAGATGGATGGAAGTGGAAAAGGTGAGGGAGCTATACCCTCATCTTCTGAACAGGTAATTAAAGGATTTTAGGGTCCAAAATTTTCCCAATGGGTAGGTGTGATCAGGAGATCATGTCCATTGCTAAAAAATGCTTAAAAATGAAAGTTCTCAAAAGTGTTTGCAACATGAGTGACCAGAATGGTCTCGTCACTGCGATTATGGCACTGTGAATGGTTCGCAAAATGGAGGTTGTATGTAGAAGTTATTAGGGTTTGAAAAGCCCAGTAAACTCCAAAAAAAAGAAATTTGACCCAATTTGACTTGTATGAAAAAGAGTAATAAAAAAATATATAATTTGAAATATTTTTTATATTAAGTTTTTTGGGCCTATCATTGGGTGACACGTGGCTAGCCCAGAGGCCACCATGTGCCCCTAGGCCAAAGCTGTAAGGTTATGTAAAAATTTGGAGACCACAATATTCGAACAGAGGACCTCCCACACCCGCACACATGCACCTGACCATTCAGCCTACGGGGTGTTTCTTACCGTAAGGGCAGTCACTCATATTTTAACGTTAATACAAGTTGCGGTGGGGGTTTGGTAGTCCAGCCGCTAAGGGCTAGCCCTCATGATATGTCCATGAACCTAGAACCAAGGCCTTCAACTGGTGGTTCATTCACCACAACCAGCGGCGATTAATCTAGAGATATGTGCCCACGTTAAACAGTGACATTTAACTTAATTGCCAGTTAAACAGTAAATTTCGGTAGGAATCTCAGCGTTCACATGCAGATTTTTCAACATTTAATGTAACTTCTAGTTTGCTGGTGGTTTCAGATGGCAGACCTCCAGAAACGGTGGGAAGCACCATTTTAGTCGGGTTAACTAGACTTCCTCTAGTTTTGGAGGAGCTTTCTTAGGAGTGATTGGGAAAATTACTGTTTGGGTGATAATTCTTGAATATTTCGACCATTATGGAGTAATGAATAGTAATTTTTGGCTAATTTAGACATTTTTAACAAATTGGAAATTTTTTTAGAGCCATCAATGGTCATCTTGTGTAGGTGTTTCTTCAAGAGAGGTCAAGGAACCACTAGGGCCACTAGGGTGTTTTCAGTGTATTGAGCATCCATTCTCTGTTTTCTACATATGAATAGTCATTCCTGACTAATTCAAGCATTATAAAGCTATTTTTATAGATGGAACAACCATTTGAGGCTTTTTATCACATGCACTTACCATTTTTGAGCAATAATATATGAGGGACATGCCATTGGGAGCTGGACTAGCAGATGTAGCCTAGGAGGAGTGAACTGCTTCATCAATTTGTTGAGTATTTTCATATGTGATGCATTATTCTCTATTATTTACTGTTGCATAGTGTTATAAAAGATAATATACATTCTTTAACCTCAGACAAAAATTTGTATAACTAAGTTAAAACCATTTGTTTAACCTGCAAACTTCAGTGAACCTTATGCACACATTTTAATTACTGTTTGGATACTTAGCACAACAAAACTAATACATTCCATTCAGATCACACATGAAGAAGTTCGAATACACAGGTTCTCACTTTCGCCGAATGGAGGATCAATTACCCTTTCACTTGGAGCTTAACCTACCTCTACGAGGCCTGAGCTGTCTTCTCTGAGATTGTTTAGTTTTGGTGGCACTTGCTATTGCAATTTCCACTGGTAACATTTTGATTCTTTTAGGGGAAGAAATATTATGGGAATAAATAAAGGACCAACGTAGAAAGAAAGATTGGATCGAATTGTCCCGTATTTCTTTCTTTATTTCGTAAGTTGAGCCTATTTTCATATGCGTAATAAATTTAGTACAGGTATTTTTGCAATAGCCACAAACACGATATTATGATCGAGCAAGTCAAGAGGTACTAGCCTGGACATATGTTATTAGAAAAACTACTATTATATTCTATTACTTGGGTTCAATCACTTACATATTCTCTTTCCATGAACTAGCATGAGACAAGGTGCGGTGGACAGCTTCTCAGCCCAATGACACCAAGCATAGGAGGCAGACACCCAGCCCAAAGACTAACAATGATAGGTCTTATAGAGCCTAGGAACTTTGTTTTATAAGGATGTTTTATCCAACCAATAGTGGGACGTACTATCATAAATATCTATAGCCCCAACAGTAAGACCCTCAATATCAAGGCCCACTGGGATGCGCGGATGGAGAAGGTATGGCATGGGTTTCTCTCCCTCGTTTTTATTATCACCAAGGGAAATTTTGCTGGCCAACAAAATGGAATTTTATTTACTAAAAATTTCCACTTTAAGCACCAAAATAAAACTAAGTGAGGCTTGACCCCCCCATCTGTTATTTTGGAATATCAATAATGGTGAATAACACAATATATTATGTTAATATGCCAAACCAAATTTCCACTTTAAAATCAAATTAGGAATTCATCTAAAGATTCACACTTCTTTCATTTCTATTTTTCAATAATGGCTAATAACGACGGATCGAAGATAGCTCGAAAGGATGGATTGAAAACATTTGTTCCATGAAAGTACTCTTATGGTATGGATAGGCCAGGATGGGAAGGCCTCTACATCCAATTAGTAAGGAAGGACTAGTGCATTAAGGGAGTCCATAGATGTATTTCTTCCATAGACGTACTCTTAAAGTATCTCTTAAAGTAGAATTAGTCTAATCACTAATATATCCTTCCAATCACCAATATTCTTCCAATAGCAGGAGCCATAGCGAGGATAGGTATTGTCCTTACTTATAAAAGATTATTATTGTACTTACTTTTAGGTATCACCGAGGGAAATAGGAAAATTGGCATTAAGACTAGCACTTGTACTGACACATTAAGCTCCAGGTGGTGCCCTTCCACCCCTCCTAATCTAGTTTTAATCAGTTACAAACAAGTTGCATACACTTATATATATATATCCCCAACCAATATGAGACAAACAATACTTGGCATAGCTCTGGCATAACTATTAATCGACGATGAGACAGCTCTTACCAAATTGATTCAAGTAGACCAGGGTCGAGCCGGACCGGGCATAGCTATAATTGCATGGTTCACAACACAACACAAGTTAAAGGGAAAATTAGACGGGGTCAAGACATAGATAAAGGCCAGTCCTATCCTACCTTACCATTGGCTACCTAGATCAAATGACTTGGGCTTATAGGGTTAGTTAGCAGGTCTGGATCCACTTACCATTAGACCTTACTTACCAGGTTTAGATCTACTCCGTTAGATCTTACCTATTACCTGCATCACTTACCTCTTACTTAGCCATTAGAAGAGGAATAAGCATAGATATGAAATTCATAACATCTAGTAGACCTTTCAACTTCACTTTGAGATACCGCCTATCCATCCAGTTGATCCATAGACACCACTTTGAATGATCTTAAGACATATTGAAGGTTAAGTGAGCATCGAGGATATCTATTCCAATTTCGAACTTCTGAATGAGGAATGTAAATTTGGGAAGTTTTTTTAGGGGAAGAACCATGAGTCCCATCCGGGAGCTAATCCATGAGTGTTCCCAAGATCGAACCCAAGCCAAGAGCCAAGGATGTGTTCTCGAGGGCAAAGCCCACCAAGGAACATCTACGGATACAACCTAGGAACGAACTAACCACCTTCTGAGATACTTACAACCTTATTATCTCATAAATTCTTTGTTTGGAATTAAACAATATTCGATATGCTTCACTTCGATGATAGGAGATAAGAGAAGAGGAGGGGAGTTATGGTCTAGATAAAATAGATTAATAGTATTTATAAATATCTGGTTCCGATATTGGCCCAATCCAATCTCTCCCCCATCAGACTTGTAAGAAGCTAATAGGTTAATTCTGTAAGTATCTCATCTTGATTTGACCTAGGGATTGGAAAGATGAATCCAGATGGTTAAGGGATTAATTAAATCTATTGATATACTCAATCGGTCTGTAGAGATAAGTAACTAACCCTCTTATTTATGTTAACGCTATCTAAGGTCTTTCCTCCATACAGTCTTTTTCTAGATTCTGCGATAAGGTATTTCTTCATGAACAAGAACGATGTGATGTGGTCTTTATTCCTAATAAGCAACAGCTCAAAGTCTTCCCCCCTAAGTGATATAAAATGGATAGATTTATTAGATAGTGAGGAAGCAGGAGAAACTGTATCTCACATTTTACTAGATAGATTGAATTGATAGATGAGAGTAATTGGATTGCCTAAATACCAAACTTCCTTCACTTCATTATGGAATTATGAAGATAGAAATAGGAAGATTATCAGTCAAGACATAGTAGAAGGGGGGAAACTTTCCATATGTGAAAAATCAATATGAGAGGAACAACATAAGGGAAGCTAGGTCAAACAAGGCCTTCCTTAGCTAATGTGAAGATGCCCTAGCTTTTGATATAGCTTGTCGTAAGTTACTTATGGGTGTTAAGGAAAGGGGGGATATGCGGTAATACATAGAGAGGCTTACTCCCTTCAGTTTCCTCCACTGTGCTCGTCCCATTATCTAGAGTTATGGAGGCTTGGTATATGGGGTGAGATATTCTATTTATATTATATGACGACTCTAGGATAGAGTTAGCTCGGATTGGCTTTTAACCCCTATATATAAATAAATGAGTTTCTTTACTCGTTATTCCATGTGATTAGTTTTCCGAAGGCATGACAACATGAGCTAAGTATACCTACTGTGTTGGATTGCTTTGTATTTACTGGGCATGAGATGAACTAATGAGAGAGGCTTGTTGTATTGCAATATTTATAAATACCTTGCTGACAATTACCATTAAGCACGTAATTACATATAGATACTATAAAAAAAGGCTACCCAGACTGTCTATATTATATATTTGGTAGAACCACAACTCGGGAGTCACTTGGGAGGCAATATCACTTACGCTAAGCTGCTCCAACTAGTCATCTGTGGTAAACCAGCTTCTATACTATATAGATTATATGGTCCATTACGTATCGCTAAGGCCGCTAAGGCGAGGATCCTAGGGGATTGATTTTCTGATTGGAACAAGCTTGGAGCTCTCCTAGTATAATACAATAGATAGAATAAAGTGTGGATAAGAGATGCGAATAAGCAATATGCGGTGGATACCACATATTCGACCTCTTTTTGAACCCCTATGTCATGTCTCTTGAACCCCGATAATTGAACTGTGCTATAAGATTCACTATGCTTGTTATCACCCAAAAAAATGAAGAATCATTTAACAAAGTTAAATAGATTCATGTGTCAAAAGTGTGGTTGTAGGATTCATTTTTTATATTCTTGATCAAGGGAAATTTTAAATTTTTCTTGTTTAAGTTTACCTTAAGGTCTAAACTCACTCATTTTTAAATCCCCTCATGTCACATCACTCATTATTCTCTGACAGATTTCAATTCCGAAGGTTTCTTTACAAAAAATGTCATTTTAGCCAAGAAACCACAGTTTTGTAGTGAAATACACTTAGAAACATCACTTTTCACTATGAAACTGCTAATAGTTTCTTAGAAAAAACAGTCAAATTTACACTAGATATGCTACAAAAGCATGGTTTCCTATTTTTCTTATAATATTAGCTCTTAGGTGTCAGAATATCATTGGGAAAGGGTAATTTAGATGGCATTTGAGTCATGGAGGGATAAAACCAACGTACATGGTCAGGTCTGAAGTCATCATCACCAGTTTAGGTATGTATGAGTCATCATTAGGTCATGAGAAGACATCAAAAATTCAAAATCTCTCCTAATTCAGTCATTTCTCATTTCTCATTCCTTCTTGCATGATATCGAGCTCTGGAGAGCTATTGCATTAAGCCAAAGTTGTGGATGGTGTTTTCAAAGGTTTACATTGAGAAATATCGAGCGAGCCTGCAAACTATCAAGCGAGGCTGTAGATTATCAAGCGAGGTTGTGAAGACATTAAATAAACAATGGCATCAAAAAGAAGGACAAATAAAGGTGCACAATGTCTGAGATATGAACCAACATATATGAATTTGATCAATGAAGACCCAACAGCTGTGGAAGTCTTTAGAAGGTCAGGTTGCTTACAGTTTTTTGAGAAATTACAAGGCTACCATGTACAGGTTTCCAAAGAGTTTTCTTTAAATTTCAGTGGAACAACCACCAAAGTGGGAATGCTCAATTTTTCCATCACACCAAAGGTTATTGGAGCTGATACAGGGATTCCAAGAGGATAGGAGAAGTGGTTCAAAGGTTTCAAGTTTAACATGGAACAATGCAAAGAATTTTTGAAGCCTGAAAAAAATGAAATGGATCTCACCAATGCCATTCTAAGGAGCTTCATAAAGGACAACAACTCAAAATTTCTGCTCATCCTCCAAAAGTACTTTACTTGTGAAGGGAGATACCACAATGTCTACTCATATCATTTCAAGCTAATTCTACACTTTACTGGTAAGATTTCCCTTGATCTTCCTTTCTATTTATTACATAGAAGTTTGTAAAAAATGGCAGATAAAGTCCAATCAAAACCTGAAGGGAGTGATACTTCATTGTTTCATCATGGTTTAATGAAACTACTCGTTTTAGATGAACACCGAAGACTAGGCAGAGAATGGTCTTCATTTTTGTTTGTTAGTGGTTTTGAGTTGGATGCTCTTACTCCTTCAAGTACTCCTAAACCTAGGAGAATTCCATCACCCCTAGTAGTAGAACAGAATGAAATATTGGTGGCAAAACCAAGTGAACCAATAGGATAAGAAATAAGTGAACCATTCATGTTAGAAACATATATTACAGAGTATTGATACACCAAACCTCCCACCTGCAAAACATAAATCAAAAGTGGTGAAACCTGCAAAAAAAAAAAAAGATATGAGTAAACAAGGAACCAAAAGAATGACAAGGAGCCAAAAAGTGGCCTTAGAAGAGAAGACAGTGGTTCTAGAAGACAGAGAAGTGGTTAAAGGAAATCTAGAAGATATATTACATGCCATTGACATAGAAGAGACTCCTATAGTCCAGGCTGAGGACATAGAGGAAGGTGGACAAAAGCTAAAAAAGGCCAAATTTTCAAAGAAACTATAATTTGAAGGAGAAGATGCAAGTTTTATGTTCCAAGCAAGAAAGCCTATGACAAGGCATGCTAGGAAACTATTAGAGAGATGTAAAGAGGCTCATCCACTTATTGACATAGTCCATCCACCACAAGAGATCATTGACCTTTCATCACCTGCAGAGAAAGATACATTTGGCAAATCAAAGAAAGGAAAAGAGAAGGTGATGGAAAAATAGAGTTTCAACTTCTTCAAGAACAATTGAAGTTTTCCAATCATGAAATGTTATAAAAATTATATATTACAGAGAAATGGAAAAATAAAATATATGTGGAAACACAAACACCTAAAACACATAAAACCAGAGAGACACATATATACGTGGTTCACCTAGTTTGGGCTACGTCCACCCCGAAAAACCAATCCTTCCTTTCTATTATCCAACAAAATGAAGAGACACAACCTACAGTAGATCCATTATAATATCCTCTGTTCTTTCTCATAGTCTCCTTATCTATTTCTTGCTCTGAGAATACACATACAATCCACAACCACAATACAATGCCCTCATACAAAGCGAGGGGTTGCCTCCTAGGGAAAAAAACCCTAAACTAAACATAACTTCTACCATCAAATCATCCGCCTAATCAACGACCCAGATTGACTAAAAATTATTATACTTTTACAAGGCAATTTTACATCTGTTTTTAGCTTTGGAGGCGCTACCCCTGAAACCCCCCGCTAGGGGGGGGTTCCATAAAGTCACAGCTGCCCCCCTTGTAACCCCTAGGTAGTGTTTAATTATGAGCGTCATTAAGGTACAAGGGTTCAATGCTATGATACAAAATAAACAGGATAATCTGGCTCCACACCCACCAATCTCCCACTTGGAGACTGATTGTAGCAACACCACCACTACTTCATTTGCTGGACAATGACTCCACTTTGGACCTGGCTATTTCTCATATTCATCATCATACGTGAATACCAATTGAAACAGGGTATATTCTCAGTTTCTCCCTAGTTACAACTTTTTTTAGCATATCTGCAGGATTTTGGCTAGTGTGTATCTTTTCCAGCTTCAACTATCCATCTTCCAATACTGACCGTACGAAATGGTACTTGAGCTGTATGTGTTTAGTCCTGGAATGAAATGTTGAGTTCTTTACAAGATGAATGGCACTTTTTCTATCACTGTATAATGTGCCCATATCATGCTTCTTACCCAATTCATCCATAAACCTTTGTAACCAAATCATTTCTTTACTAGCCTCTATAGCAGCAACATACTCTCCTTCTGTTGTTGAAAGCCCAACTAACATCTATTCCACCTACAGTAAATACATACCCTGTAGTGCTCCTTCTATTATCTTTGTCACCTGCCATATCTACATCAACATATCCCCGTAGAGAAATGTTTGAACCACCAAGCATAATGCTTGATTTGTGGTACCTCTCAAATATCTGAGAATCCATTTCACTATCATCTAATGTTCTTTTCCTAGAATATTCATGTACCTGCTTACAACTCCCACTACATGTGCAATATCAGGCCTTGTGCAGATCATTGCATGCATTAAGCTTCCAACTACTGATGCATATGGAACTTTAGACATATAATCCATTTCTTCTTGGGTCTTGTGGCACATCTCCTTAATAAGTTTGAAATGGCTAGTGAAAGGTGTACTAACTGGTTTTGCATTCTGCAAATTAAATCTTTTCAACACATTTTTTATGTACTCATTCTGAGACAGTGTTCATTTGTGATTTTTCCTGTCTCTAGTTATTCTCATAGCAAGGATTTGTTTTGCATCTCCCAAATCCTTCATTGCAAATAAATTTTCCAATTTTCTTTTGATCACATTTATTTCCTGCATGTTAGACCCTACAAAAATCATGTCATCTACATACAATAACAATATAATATAGCTTCCATCATTTTTCCTTTTTAGATAAACACAATGATCAGAGTGACATCTAGTATAACCTTGTTCAAACGTAAACCTGTCAAATTTTAGATACCACTGCCTTGGATCCTGTTTTAATCCATACAAGCTCTTCTTTAGCCTGCACACTAATTTTTCTTTCCCCTTGACCCCATATCCTTCTGGTTGCTGCATATAGATCTCTTCCTCCAAATCTCCATGGAGAAAAGTTGTCTTTACATCTAACAGTTCAAGATGCAAATCTTTTGCTGCTACAAGACTTAAAATAGTTCTAATTGAAGTCATCTTAACAACAGGATAAAATATTTCATCAAAATCAATAACTTTCTTTTGTGCAAACCCCTTCACCACAAGTCTAGCTTTGTACCTTTTTTTTCCTCCATCTTCTTCCTTCAGCCTGTAAACCCATTTATTCTGCAATTTAGTTTTACCTGCAGGCAACCTGATTAAGTCCCAAGTCTGGTTATGCATTAAGAAGTCCATCTCTTATTCCATGGCTAGCTCCCACTTCTTCCTGCTTTCAACCTGCATTGCTTCTTCATAACATTTGGGTTCACCGGAATCAGTCAACAATAAATAATATAATGAAGGAGAGTATCATTCAGGGGGTCTACATATTCTGGTAGATCTTCTAACACCACTTTCAGGTGTTTGAGGTGCCTGTTTTTGTTGTGGTTGTTGTTTTTGTTGTGGCTATTGATTATTATTATTTTCAGGCACCTTTACATTTTCTGTGATCTCATCAAGAACTGTGTATTCTTTGTTTTCTTTTTCCCATTTCTTTTCCTGCAACTAATTCTTATACAAGACCTTTTCATTGAATATTACATCTCTGCTCCTAATGATTTTCTGATTTTCATAATCATATAAGAAATAACCAAAGTCATTAACACCATATCCAATAAAGGTACATTTATTTTATTTTGCCTCAACCTTTGTTCTTTTTTCTTTATTAATATGGACAAAAGCCTCACAACCAAAAGGCTTTAAAAAAGAGTAGTTTACCCTTTTACCTGTCCATGCTTCCTCTGGAATACCACCATCCAAGGAAATTGAAGGCCCTCTATTTATTAGATAAATATTAGTATCTACAACATATGGCCAAAATTGTAAAGGCAATCCTGCATGCAATCTCATGCACCTTGCACGCTCCATGATTGTTCTGTTCATCCTTTCTAACACACCATTTTCTTGTGGTGTTCTTGGAAATATCTTCTCTCTACAAATTCCATGCTCTGAACAATACCTATCAAACTCTTTGCTGCAATATTCACCTCCATTGTCTGATCTGAGACACTTCAACTTCTTTCCTGTCTCAATCTCAACCAAATATTTCTATTTCTTGAAAGCATCAAATACATCAGATTTATTCTGAATACAATAAATCCAATTTTTTCTAGTTGCATCATCAATAAAAGTAACATAATAATGAGAGCCACTGAGAGATGATGCCTGAGTAGGTCTCCATGCATCTGTATGCACAAGCTCTAATTTTTTTATAATATCCCAAAATAGGGAATTTCTAGAACAATAAGAATATCTTAAGATATTCTAAAGTTGGAGATCCAGCAACACTTTAACACAATAATGCAATGTTGTGTCAATCTACTTATAAGATCATATTAGGAGCATATCAGCAAAACTATGCCTCCATATGTTATCTTCAAGTGGGGAAAAGAAGTGTTCTGGACCATAAAAATGCTATTTCCAAAAAATAACGTTTTAAATATGAGAAATGGGACTTGGATCCCTTATTTCATGCAATATAAATCTCACATATAGAATGGGAGCTGAAATAAATCATTCTAGCTAAGTTAAACAGATCTCCCGGTTCTTATATGGCTTAAAAACATTGAAAACCAATAACTTATCCCATACAGAAAACTATGAAGCAAGAACAGCGTAATTACTAGAGGGTTTCTATAGAAATATGTTTTTGGAAATATATTTGGAGTTTATTTATCCAAAGAACAAAGAAAAACAGAGATCTAGCCTCTTTTATACAATGTAAAGATAACCCGACAAGGGTTTCTTGGAAGCTCAAGTACAAAAAAGAACATATCTGAATATTCAGTTACAAAATAATACAGTCCCCTAAAAAATTACATGAAAATAACTTAATAAAGTACAATAGGGATTACAATCCCATTTTCTAGCTTTCCGAGGGAAGGGTTGGCCCTTGCCCAAGGAAACTAGCCCAAAATCAAGGTATCAAACCTTGTTGCAGCTGCTCTATGGAAAATGACGCAATTCCTGCAAGGGACTGCACTGTAAAACTACAAATATGATTTGGCCCAGTTTCAATATGTGAAAATATTCTCAGGAGGCTCCCTTGCTGATCCTCAAATGGATAGACAAGCTCTCCCACTGAAAAACAAGCCCAGAAATGGCTCAAAGAGATCCTCCTTTGCTGCACCCTGCAACACAACCCAGATCTAAACAGAAACTATGTTGTATCTGAAGGAGGTAGCTTGGAAAAAATTCCAGAATGAGGAAATGTAGCTCAAGAACCTCTCCTTCCCTGAGGATGAGGTAGGGATTCCTGACTGGGAATACCCTTGTGCTAAATAGCACTGCAACCCTGCTAAACAGCAAGAGGAAGCAAAGTCTCAACAGAACAAAGAAAATAATAATCTAAGCATGAATACAATGGCTGTCTTCCTCTCCATATATAGCAAGTTCTCCTCTCCACAATGGGTCCCATCCATATGTGCCACCTAGCCCATCCGAGTTGTCCTCCATAAAAAATGTGCAGTCCATCATGGAGATACAATGCATCTAGAAAATGCATGTGGACTTGGTCAAATATGACTGAATCAACATGATCTAATCCTATTCACACCTGTAGGTGCTCAATCCAGCTACCTATTCTTCCCCTTTTCACATGAGGAATGCTATTTTTCCTTATAAAGAGGTTAATGGGCCTCCTTACCCATTTTATTCATCTAATGCCAACTATAATGTTCCTTTCAACTTCAGGCTAAAATTTGGGAACATTATAGTCCTCCCCTCAAAAATTTTGCTTGTCCTCAAGCAACTGCATAGAGAGAGAAAAATTCCTCCAATTCTCCTCTCGTGGCTTCCTCATCAATAGTCCCCACCACTGCTTAAGATAATTTGCAACAAATCTACCCTCCAATGTCTCCTCCCAAAGATGCATGACCAAATGGCTCACATCATGAAAAGGTGGAAGGTGTAAGTGGAAACCTTCTTGCTGTCTCATGGCCTCCTCAAGTAGGAGTGATGATACATATGGGAAATCTCATTCCATGCTATCATGCAAATGAAATGAGCCATCCTAGGTAGCTCATCAAAGAAATCTGCAACCCCAGTTTTATGCAATGTGTTGGGGCTGAATGGAGAGTTTATGTTTTCCCATCCAAGTAGTTTCTCTCTCCATTTGTGATAAGTATGAGGAGGCTGTTGATATTTGGCTGCAATGTCATGGCCTTCAAAAATGGCCCAAGCTACCCCACAAGATAAGTCAACCATGAAGTGCCTCCTCCAAGAACGCAAGTTCACCCAAGGGCTCCTTCTACATGAAGGAAAGAGGTGTGTTGTGGTAATCATGGTGTGCCCATTGTTTCTCCTGAAACATACAACATGTAGAATAGGGAGAATCATATTCCCAATGGGCATGTCCATCTCAAATCCCTCTCTCCAAACAAAGCTTCCCATGAGTATAAGCATATCAGAAATATATGGAAGCAAAATACTATAAAAACAAGTTGCCAAAGGACAACTAGAGAGTGAATCATAGTTCCACACAAGGAACCAGCGCACTGCATCCCATGCCTACCTCAAAAAAAAAATAACAAGTTCTTTACCAACCACTTGTTTGCTGCCACAGTCATCTCATAAGATGGAAACATGAAGATACAATGTGGTTTCAATGGTGCACATCGAGAATCATGTGGCTTCCGCCACAAACCACCAATAAGGCAATCAAAATCAATGCTACAAGTAGATACAAGTACATCATCATAAAATATGCAAGAAGGGATAATTCTTCTTGATACATCATGCTGCTCAAACAAGGAAAATAAGTACAATACAAAATGTGAAATTATACCTCCTCCATCATGTACTTGAGATCTTGAGCTGAAATGGCTCAACTGGGATCTTTCCCTCATCGTCAATGAGTAGGGAAGTGGCTATGAGCTCCTCTCTATCACCATCCGGGCTATGCATCTCTCCATATGATGTAATATGTCATGCTAGATGCCCTCCAAAGTGAACTCCTCTATCAAAGAAAGATATGCATCATAATGCATGGAAAGGAAGTTCTCATGTGTTGCATGTAACAACTTCTCGTTGAGACTAGAAGCTCTAGTCAATAAGAGTCTGTCATAAGAATAGATGACCATGTCATCCACCATGTATCTATCATCTCTATTTGGGTCATCGAAAATCATGCAAGCACCAATATCCTTGGAGTACTCTACCAAAATTTGAGACTTCCAATATGGATCAATCCTCCCAAGAGACAACACTAGTGATCTAGCATGTGAAGCTCTCCTCATGTTGCTGTCTGCTACTTTGACATCGCCCATGCCAAATTATTTCTCCAAACTCTTCACCTCTCCAGAATCCAAGAGTGGTGAACCCAAAGAAAAGATGTCTCTTATCAACTCTAGACCCGGTGGCCTCCCAGGTGGAATGCCTCCATGTAGTGAGACATCAAAATCTGAAGTGGACTGTATATATGAGTGGAATAAGTTGTCCCTCTCTTCACTGCACAGTGCAGTCCCCTCCTGAAATAGATAAGGGTGAATGCTCATCATCCCTTGATGCTGATCCTTCTGCTCTTCTTCCATGTATGAGAATGCCTTATCCTTAATGAGAGACCCTTAATCTCGGTCATCCCTTGAAGGAGAAGACTTCATGTCTTCACAAATAGAAGAGGGCTCTTCAAGGAATGGGGATCTTTCCCTTGGAAAACTATCATGCATGTTTTTATCCCCTTTAAAAATATGGAGTGGAGTTGTTTCAATAGGTCTCTCCAACTCAAGCAAAGTGTTTGAGTTTTTATTTTTAACAAATGATGGTTCACAATGTTCTTTATAAAATCTCCTCACCAATTCTTTAGTGAACTCAACATAAGTTTTTACATTTGCATGAAAAAATGAAGTAGAATCATTAAACCACTAATCATGGGCCATACCTTTGAGGTGCAGCGCTGTGACTCTAATGGCCTCCTTCTCTTAAACTTGGCGTAGCTGAAAATAGGAATCCAACTCTTCTACCCAAGCTTTTGTTGTGCACTCTGTTGATCCATCGAAGTGAGATAGGAAGATTCTACCTCTCTTACTTCTTTTGTGGCTGCTGGATCTTGCCTCCTTGAGTTTTCAAAACCCTTGGATGTCTAAGTTCTCTTTTAGTTTCCATGATTGAGATTCATACTCCTGAAGATAATCACTCAAGGTCTCCTCCCTTGGTGCATTTTCTTCCTCCATCTTTATTGCAGTCAATGTGGGAAATAGACTGTGTTTTGGATCTGCATGTGTGGCTAAATGCTCACACCCATCATGTGAATAGCTATGGCTTGCCTCAAACCCTCTCAGAAATATTCTACACTCTTCCCCATGTGTGTACAAAATTATATGAACATATCTGAATAAAGTATAATAGGGATTAGAATCCCTTTTTCTAGCTTTCTAGGGGAAGGGTTGGCCCTTGCCTAAGGAAACTAGCCCAAAATCAAGGTATCTAACCTTGTTGCAGCTGCTCTCTGGAAAATGACGCAGTTCCTACAAGGGATTGCGCTGTAAAAGTATAGAGATGCTTTGGCCCATTTCCAAGATGTGAAAATATTCCCTGGAGCCTCCCTTGCTAATCCTCCAACGGATAGACAAGCTCTTCCACTAAAAAACAAGCCCAGAAATGGCTCAAAGAGATCCTCCTTTCCTGCACCCTGCAACACAACCCATCTCTAAATAGAAACTGTGCTGTAGTTGAAGGAGGTAGCTTGGAAAAAATTCCGGCATGAGCAAATGTAGCTCAAGAACCTCTCCTTCCCTAAGGATGACGTAGGGATTCCTGACCAGGAACACCCTTGTGCTAAACAGCACTACAACCCTGTTAAAGAACAAGAGGAAGCAAAGTCTCAATAGATCAAAGCAAATAATAATCCAAGCATGAATACAATGGCTGTCCTCCTCTCCATATATATCAAGTGCTCCTCTCCACAATGGGTCCAATCCATATGTGCCACCTAGCCCATGCAAGTTGTTCTCCATAAAAACTGCGGAGTCCATCATGGAGATACAATGTATCTAGACAGTGCATGTGAACTTGGTCAAATATGACTGAATCAATATGATCCAATCCTGTTCACACCTGTAGGTGCTCAATCTAGCTACTTATTCTTCCCCTTTTCACATGAGGAATGTTATTTTTCCTTCTAAAGAGGTTAATGGGCCTCCCTGCCCATTTTATTCATCTAATGCCAACTATAATGTTCCTTTTAGCTTGAGGCTAAAATTTGGGAACATTACATTTTTTCTCTTATTTTCTTTCCCAACTCTAAGAAATCTTACTCTCTTCTGTTTTCCAAAAATTCAATTCTCACAAAAATCCAAATCAATATTCTTCAAACCCAGCAACAAATTTCTTGAGTGAAGAATCTTCATCCCCTTCTCACTCATGTGTTCGAGCCTATGATGCCATAATGTTGCATCTATTCCTTTGGAAGTTAAAGCATTAAGAGAGTTAGAAATACCATTGCATAAATACAATGTACCAACATTTTTGCCCTTTTCTATTACCAGGGCTCCTTTGGTGACCTTCCAAGTTTTATCTGTGAAAGTTGTCACACAACCTTCACCGCCTAACTACCCTGTTGAAATCATATTTTTCTTCAGATCTGAAACATCCCTTACCTCCTTTAATAGCCATTGGTTTCCATTCTGCTGTTTTACAAGAACCTTACCCATTCCAATAATTTTACAGGGTTTATCATCACCCAAATGAATTTGTCCAAAATCTCCTTGAACATAGTCTTATCAGATGTGGCATGGAATGAGGCCCCTGAATCTACCACCCAAGAATCAGTAACATTTTTGAAAGAAAGAATAAAAGCATATTGTAACACATCACCTATCACATTTGCTTCATGATTATTTTCTTACTGTGCGTCTCCTTTTCCCCTCTGAGATCTATAGTCTTTCTTCAGGTGTCCTTTCTTTCCACATTTCTAGCACACTATCCCCGATCTGGACTTGGATTTTCCTTTCCTTGATTTGCTACAATATCCCGAGTTATTTCCTCTTTCCATTTTTCTTCCCCGGGACTATACACTCAAAGCATTACTGGATGTATCACTGGAGCTTTTCCGTCACATTTCCTCACTAAGGATAGCACCGACAACATCATCAAACTTTAAAGTACTAGATCCAGAGACAGAGTTACTAATGGCCATAACTAAACCATTCCAGCTTTTTGGCAATGAGCACATAAATAAAAGAGCCCTAAATTCATCATCAAATTTTACCCCTATAGAATGTAACTGACTGGTAACTGTATTAAAATCATTTAAATGGTCTGCAACAGATCCACGTTCCGACATCTTCATATTAAATAAACGTTTCATAAGAAATACCTTATTTGAGGCCGAGGGATTTTCATATAGTTTCGCCAACACCTTAATAAAACCCTCTGTTTTTTTTTTATTCAAAATATTGAAGGCTACCGATGCTGCGAGGCACAACCGTACTGTTTCGAGTGCCTTTCTATCGAGAATCTCCCATTCTACGTCTATCATAGCCATTGTCTTCTTTGTTTTTCTGCTCAATGGTAGGTACAGATATTTCTCATACATATAATTTTCCATCTGGATCTTCCACTATGGGAAGTTTTGGTCGTTAAATTTCTCGACCCTAAACTTACCATCTTCCGCCATTGCTCCCACTCAAACTAGGAACCCTTCTTTCCTAGGAGTTTATCAGCCAAAAAGACCTTCGACTCTGATACCAGTTGTTAGAAAAATTATATATTACAGAGCAATGGAAAAATAAAATATATGCAGAAGCACAAACACATGAAACACATAAAACCAAAGAGACACAGATATACGTGGTTCACCCAGTTTGGGCTACATCCACCCTGAACAACCAGTCCTTCCCTTCTATTATCCAGCAAAATGAAGAGACACAA
This sequence comes from Pinus albicaulis, assembly GCA_034641835.2. Lineage (NCBI taxonomy): Eukaryota > Viridiplantae > Streptophyta > Pinopsida > Pinales > Pinaceae > Pinus > Pinus albicaulis. The sequence continues at coordinate 686,459,195 of CM076578.1, forward strand.
CCTACAGCAAATCCACTCCAATATCCTCTGTTATCTCTCACAGTCTCCCTATCTATTTCTCACTCTGAGAATACACATACAATCCACAACCACAATACAATGCCCTCATACAAAGTGAGGGGTTGCCTTCTAGGGAAAAAAACCCTAAACTAAACATAATTTCTACCATCAGATCATCTGCCTAATCAACGACCTAGATTAACTAGAAATTACTATACTTTTACAAGGCAATTTTACATCTGTTTTTAGCTTCGGGGGTGTTGCCCCCGAAACCCCCTGCCAAGGGTGGGCTCCATAAAGTCGCAGCCGCCACCCCTGGACCCCCCAAGTAATGTTTAATTACGGGTGGTGTTGCTGCCCCATTAAGGTACAGGGGTCCAATGCTGTGATACAAAATAAACAAGATAATCAGGCTCCACACCCAACATGAAATTGTTGTTATGAAAAAAGAAGAAAGGAAACAAAATATATAGAAGGTTCAGTTTGAAAAGATGAAGGAAATTTGGGAGCAACAAGTTGATATTGTTTCCAAGACCCTGGATAACATGCAATAGCTAATCAAATGGACCATTCCATTGAGGAAAGAGGTCAAAAATGTGAGGAGGATGAAAACACATTTGAAATTCACCAACAGAAAGTTGAAATATCAGGTTAAGGACCTCGAGGAGCAGCTTGAACTAATCCATGATAAATTGGAGAACAAAGGTTTAGAAATGATAGTGCTTGAATAGCCAATAGCTCAATCCATCATAAATGAGGAAGGAATCCCTCAAGAAGCATAATGTGAACTGGTTTATGAATATGAAGACTAATTTCATGTTAGAAACTAAATTTTTACACTCGGAAGGTTTATTTTTAAGGTTACATAGAAATCTGGAAATTGCACTGTTTTCAGTAGTTTTGTAGTGTCCCTGGGCTTGAAGAACAACAAAACACTACAAAACTACTATAGATTTATTTTTTCTTTTTGAACTAGTTTTGGGAACTTTTAGGAGGTTAAATTTGTATGGAATATGTGTCTAAGGATGATGAAGACCATACCGAAGGAAAGAATCAGAAACATTGATGGTAAATGGCATTTTTGCAGTGCTACGAAAGTACGCTATGAAACTGTCTTACTTTCATAACGTACTATGTTGGAGCCTTTTTAGCAGGTTTTGGAGCATCTTTGGACAGTTGGATATTATCTAAGTGTTAAAGGACCATGATAGTATTTATTCAACAGTTAAATACCACGAAATGAAGACAAAGTAGTAGCCAAAGAATTCGTTGAAGATGAAGACTAGTTTTCCTAAAAAACAGGGTTTTGTTTCAAGTTTTAGAGGAGGTAAATTAAGATGTCATGTAGTGATGAGTCCCATCACCCCTATTCAAACATGTGAAAGCATATTTTTCAAATATGTAATTTTTGTTAGAGATAAGGTTGTTAAATTTAATAATGAACAGTTTGAGTCCTATTAGGAAAAGGATTGTCAATTAGGATGGTTATCAAGTTTTCATTAAATAGATATTTTATTTTTATGGAAGGTTTCATTAGGAAAAAATTTGATGAATATAGCTAGGAGATATATCATCTCATGATGTAACAAGTCTATTAAAGGGAAGAAAGTTGAATTTGTTAGGGGTTGGATATTTTTTGGCAAAACTGTAGCTTGATGTAAATTGACTGTTTTCATTAATACAGAGACTTGTTTCTTGACCAACCTATGATTTCGATTGAGTTTTTAGTGCATATATTATATATCTCTTTTATATGTACCATTGCAGTGGTTTTCATCTTTAATACTGAGAATTCATTCATATCATGTTCTGACTTCCTTTATATATGAATTGACTGTCTTTTTCCTGTTTCATGTGTGTGTACTACTGCTAAAAACTCTTACCTTCCTCAGCTTCCATGTCAAGTGAACTTACTACCGAATCACTAAAAGTGTTGACTCCATAAGCCCAATGTTTGCAGACTGATACTATTTTCAACCTATACTCATCGCAAGCAAGTTATTTTCCAAGTAGAGTTAGCCATCTAAATACATCTTTATTCAATATCATTAATCCTTTGAGAGAGCCCTCTCAGACTGAAGAGGCTAAGCTTCAGTCACAATATTGGTTTGAAAAAGTTACATGAGATTTTCTGATTAGCAGCCTATTAGGTGAAATTTTGTGATAACAATGCTAATCAATCATCTGTGATAATTGTAGCTATAAGGTAAATCGTATAGGCCATTGTGCTACTAATAGGAAGGAGATGAACAAACTACAGAATTTTGAGCATATTTAACTATAGACTTTACCACTGTGTGAAAGCTTATGAAAAAACTTCTTTAGTTAATCAATTTATTTCTTATTTGACTAAAAGCTAGGGGGTGAGCCATCCTTCCTTACAAAATCATATGTATAGAATCATAACTAGGACTAATTTCTTGAGGAGCATTAAACCCATCTCGACCAAAGGGAATGTGATCTTGGAGTTTCCCTCACCCAAAGGATATATGGATATGGCGCTAGTGCAGTTCAATTAACATAATCAAATGAATATTCTTTTGGTAGTTTCATAGAAAAACATAAGGGGAAGTACCACAGCCTTGATCAATATATAAGTTGTTGGTAGGACTTGATAAGTGAGGCTATGGATTTTGAACAATGGTGGACTTTGAAACTAAAGGATCTCAAATTGGTACCACCAAGTGATAACCCATGCCTACCTCTACCCCAGCGAAAACTGAATATGCTACTAAATCCATTGGTAAAATGGTTGCTTCCTGATAAACTTCCCTCACCTCTGCTTCTCGATCTCGATATGGATTTCTATTTGGAACCGAACAAATGGCACACGAAGGGGTGTAGTGAGAACTCCTCAAATGAGTGGGATCCATAAGAAAATATGTCATGAATATATACATATATAACAACGTCTTTGGCTAGGGAAGATTCAACAAGAGAGAGGCGTAGCCATGAGTTACTAAAGGAGCCCTCCTTCTTATTCCCCTTAGCCAACATGTTCAATTGACCTGCATTGCACTGATAAAGACTTGAAGTTAAGTCCTTTCTGGGAATTAATCCATCTTATATTTATTTTTAATATGAACACCAGACACTCCCCCTTTTTCGTTACGCTTCATTTAGAGTCCTCCAATGGTAATATTTCTTTGAATCGAAAATTTTTCCTTTTACTGAAACACATAGGATCTTATATAAACTTAGTCCTAGCCCTTATGAGAGACAATACTTCTATTTTCATCCTTGCTTTACAAGGCACCCATTTAGGTGCTTCCACTCTACAATCCCGCCTTTATTCTTCTTTTCAGAGGGAAATAATTACCTACCTTATAAAAAAATTTGTGCAACCATGACGAAGCCTTAACACGCTTCGTGCAAAACTTTTTCTCCTTGTAGAACCACAACTTATCACTTGGGGCCTCACCCTACAAGAGGTACATGCCTGCGCCTTAGTGAGCCCACAAAAAGTGCGCCTTGAGCTAGCTTTAAAGCTACTCGTTATAGTAAACCAACATTTATCTCACCCGCTCAGTCCCAGTCAGCCTAAGGAATACCTCGCCAATAAGCCCCAACAGCAAGACGCTAGGTGTGATTTGGCCCAACTTTCTCATTTCGTTAGGATACATGCCTTTCCTAAGCCTTATTCTAGAAATGATCTCATAATCTAAAAATATGAATTTCTCCAGTGGTTAGCGCATAAAATCGTTATCACCAGGAGAATCGGTGCTTTCCAACTCCTCATTGTTGGGGAACCGTAATACAACGTTGTTCCTACAGCTCATCATCAATATTCTTTGCATATTTTTTCCTGAGCTGGACTGTGATGGATTAGGATTTACTGCAGCGGTGGTACAACTCAAGAAGCCAACATGGCATGCCCTACCTTTTAGGATAGGCCATTACTGTGTCAAGTCACCAAAGCAAGCCAAGGAATAAGTAGAAGCTATGGAGATGTTCAGGTTTTGCACAACCATATTCATAAGGCATGATCCCCTCAAGCTAATTCTTGATCAGGCCAATATTCACAATAAGAAATGGCCTTACAACCATGAAGAATATCCCAAGGAAAAGAAATTTGAAAGCCTTGTATACATCTCTGAGCTAGAAGAAAACTCACCCCAGAGTCCTTCTAATCCTATGGAAGAAACCACAACTACACCAGAATCCACTTCGAAGAAGTATGCACTCACCAAGGAAGAGTTGGAGGATAAAAAGTTCCAGGCTAAGAAATTAGCCTTAGAAATGAAATAAATCGATGATAGAGAAAGGCTAATGGAACAATATACTCATATGAGGACTCAGTTTGAGGAAATAAGCAAGGTAAAAGTCCCATCACCAACAATGGAAATCCCGGACTCACCTGCTTCACCTTCACCAGTTTCCCAAGATTTGGTCACAGTGAACATGCCTATCACACAAGATGATCCTTCCAGTTTCCTTCCCTTTGTCCCTGACTAGATTGTAGATCTCAATATCTTTTAGTATGACTCTCGAAAGAAGAAGGTTTCCATAACCATTACTTCCAGATACAACCAAGGGAATGTGGTCACCAAAGAGTTAACACTGATGGAAGGGACTCACCTGGATCCGGAGATCACTACCTCAGACAATGCTTCCATGGCCCAAGCCACCAGCGACAAAATTATAGCCATGAAGATGAAGATCAGTGAACTAGAATCAACCCATGACAAGTTGAAAGAATCAGTAGAAGTCAGCAGAGTTCAATTAGCCAACACCCACTAATGAATACCTTCAAGCTTTTATAAGAAGTACTATGGAATCCCAAGAAGATCTTATAAGTAACATTAGAGATTTCTATTCATTCATGGAAAAATTCTAGGAATTAGGTGTGAAGACAAACCAGCTGAAGAGCAAGGCCTCAAGTATAAAATATGAATTCCACACTTACATGGAACATTTATCTTATATTGTGGAATGGAAACAAAAATTGTGTGCGGAGATCCATCACCTCCCATTGATCGACCAACATGAAGAAACCACGACTAAGATCATCCTCGGGAAGACTGTGGAGAAGATAGAGTTGATGGATAACAAGTTTGTTGAGCTATTGAGTAGCTTGCATAAGTTCTTCCATGAAGTATATAACTTCATGTCCCAAGTAAACCTTTCAATCCTGTAGCTTGAAAGAGGCCCAAGTAACATTCACTAGTTCTTCCAAATAAAAAGTGACCAAGTTGATTTGATGTTGTTGTTCTATAAATCCAAGATATTCCAGGCATTTATAAGGACTCCATACAAAAGTTCTCTTTTTCTCTGGTGGAGCAAAATGGATAATTTAGGAGATTCAAAAAGAATTCATATTCAAGCTACAAAGCCTTTGAATAAAGTTTCCTAGAAATTTAGTGTGATGAATCCACCTTGGTTTCACCCAAAATTTTCATATTGATGGAGACATATAAGACTTGGGTGAAGTTCCTTGAATAGAAATCCAAAGAATAAGAAGAGGAGCAAAGAAGAAAGAGAAAGTCATTAAAGAAAAACACATTGTACTAACTTTCTTTTGTATTTCATGTAATGCTATCATACATGATTCACTTAAAATGCATTTAAGAAGCAATGTTAATTTTCAGCTATTATGCTTGAGTAGGAACATTGAGTAGCTTTGTGGACTATTATCTTAGTGAATATTTAGTTCAGCTATTTCAGTTGTTTTGTACTTGTATGTGGACTATTCTCTTACACTTAAACAAAGTAACTTTTTTGGTCTCAAGTATGATAGTTTTCACCCTCTCCTTTACTCCAAGTAAAGCTATATTGGCTTGGATAACTCACTAAATACATTTAGTATAGGGAATTTTAGATGAGATTTCATTCATATTTTCATCTTTGTTTATTATATTGAATACCATCTCTTTTATTTTTTTGCAGCTGGGCCCTTGTACTGGAGGAGGTAGACATACCAAAAGAGAGTGGAGCTAATTGGGACCTGCTATCGGGTTACTCTCCCTTGATCTATTGGAGGAATTTTTTCCCCCTTAACAGATTAAGTCGTGCTAGAAGCAGGGCCAAATATCTTGTTTTATCATTCTACCCTCTTAGTTTTATCCTCTCTTGTTAGTTTTTATACCCTCACAGATTTCTTAACTAAGAAGAAAGGCTTGTGATAGCTTTCTTTTCTTTCTAATTCTTATAAGCTTGATCATCTTCTAGGTATTAGAATGGAAGGCTAAATTTATGAATGGATGGTAGGAAGACTTTTATTCCTGAAGGATTATTTACTAAAGCTTATCCAAACCAACCCATTCCTAAGAAGGCTCATCAAACTGGAATTAATCCGAGCCCCAGACATTCTTTCCCAAATTATCAAACTCAACCCGAGTTATCTCAGATTGCTTCTCAGGAGCCAAATCCTTTTAAGTCTCTTAAGAATCAACTTGAATCATATTTGGTTCTTAATACTTATGTTTCACATGTGTGAGAATAAATGGAGAATTCAATACCTATTAACAGAGCTTTTGCTAGAGAAAGAACTCAGCATTTACCTGCTTTTAAAGAGTTACCATTTGGTAGAGCTAGGATAAATAGAACTTATAATCTTGAATTTCCTAGTGTATGTGCTACTGCCTTTTACAATTTTGGTGTGCAGGGTTTAGATCCAAAAGATCCATTAACTGCTTCACTAACTGTTGTAGCGAAGATAAGAACTAGTGGTGGTAGACCTCCAAGTCCACCACAATAACCTCCACAAGTTGCTACAGAACCACCAGAACAACAGTATCCAAGAGAAAACATGGAAAATAAAATACCAATACCTTGGATGCAACTAGGAGCCATTGCGGTACATGAAGCTATCCATGCTTTACTCAAGCATCCAGATAATTTTTTTGCAAAGTTTGATCCGGAAAGAGGAGATTCACCTGAAGATCATGTGAATGCCTTCATTTTTTAAATCAGTACAATGAATGTTTAACATCAGGATGTTGTGTGTAGATCATTTCCTCTTACATTCATGGTAAAAGCATCCTCATGGTTCTTCTCATTACCACCTGCTTGTATTACAAGTTGGGATGACTTTTAGGACCTATTCATTGCCAAGTTTTGGGAAGACATGTCTCTTGCAACCATGGTCCTAAAGCTTTCAAGAATGAAGATTCAGGATAAAGAAAAAATATAAGACTTCAATTAGAGATTCCTACAACTCAAGTCTAAAATTTCGGATAGCTACCAACCTGCGGAGGCAGTATTAGTGGAGCTATATTAGGCTGCTCTCCTCAAGTTAGTACAAATGTTTGTAAAGAGAGTAGAGAGACCAACCCTAACAAATAACTTCACTGAGGCTCTAAGTGGAGAAATGGATGATCTCCATTTCTCATAAAACACCATCAGAAGGAAAGAAGGAAGTGCCTACAAAGAAGAAAGCCTCTTTAAACAAAGTTTCTACTGAGAAGAGCAAGGATTCTACCAAATTGGAAGACTTGCATAGGATTGTAAAGGATATATCTGATGACATGAATGACTTGAAGAGGAGTACTGCTGAAGTTATTCCAAGAAGACATTACGAACTCCTTTCCAAGCAAACACTCCACCAATAAATGGCAATCCTCCTAATTCCAGAGGAATAAACCTTGAATAATTTGCATTGGAGCATCATTGTAAAGCTCATTATGCAGCTCACTCCGAGATAAAATGTAAGGCATTCATAAACATGTGAAAATTTATGCAATCAAGCATGTCTTCCAAGGGAAAGGAAGTAGAGCAGAAAACAGAATAAGAAGAATACCAGAAAACAATAGAAAAAGAAGAAGAACAGGTAGAAGATTAAAAAGCAGGTCAGGAAGAATATCCTGGATAAATCCATGTTTCTTGGGAAATCTATCCTGACATAGGAGATGATGAATATTAGTTTTATTAAATAAATTAATATAATCTTAGAAGAAAAGGAGCACATGCCACTACTGATGCTCCCTCTACATCAACACCAACTAAGAAAACCACTTCTATAGGTAAAGAGACTACTTGGAAAAGCAAGTCTTCTACAAGATCCATTTATCGCTCTATTTTTGGGGTTGGGGTAGGGGCCCAAAGAAGAGAGGGACGAGCGACAAAGCCTGACCTAAGAAGGGCAAGGCGCTGACCCTTGAAGCTGGGACAAGGGCATTGATTGACCTTATCACACACTGCAACACCACTTTCACCCTGGCACGGGGATTGGATCTTGAGGGAAGAAAAGGCTTTCTAATGAACTGGCTTCCGCTACAATGAGGGTGACCTTGGGCAAGAGGGTTCGACCTTTCTCTAGAACGATATTGTGGTTCTAGTCCTGCTATTGGAAAAGAATAACTACCGACACCAAGCTTGGGCCTCACAGAGCAAAGCATTTGGCATCAGGGATCGATATGGTCTAGCCGAGAAAAGGAGATAAAGACCCATATGAACTGGTATATGAAGCTGGTGGAAGCACAGGTCTAACTCCTGCAATATCTAATACATATTTTTTTTAGTATTATATTAAGTTGAAGATTCAATTTATCCACTTAATTCAATAGTCATTATAGTCCCAAATCCAATTGTTGAACAAGTAAAATAAGTAGTTTCACTCAGCTAATGAAATATCCTACGAATTCATAATTGTGTAAAGTATTACTATTTACCTAGCTATAGTTCGAGTTTGAGATTGAGAAGCCCCGTTGACTCAACAAAAGCAAAGTATCCTGTCAATGGGATAAAGTCCAATAACTAGCCAGCCGGCCAGTGACCTGCCCAAGAAGGCTTTCTTTACGGCTGGGCCTATGTCAGAAGAGGGTAGAAATGGATCGATGCCTAGGTTCGGGTTAGATGGAAAGGTCCAAGTCCACCAGAAATGGGAACTACCCGACTAGAAAATATAGCTAGGCACTAAGACAGAGAAAAAGTATACATCCCATATCATCCCATCCTAGTGACAAAAGAAATGGAAAACATGACAATAGCTACAAGGAACACAGTGAAGGTTAAACATGAAAGGTACAGAAACAAATACTCTACATCCACTTACTTTCCATCTATTAGAGCATACCCCTACCAACTCATCTAATCCTATCAATACTACTCCTCACCATGCTAATATAGCAGGGAAATGGAAGTAGTGAGGATCGCGATATAATAGATAGAAGTCAGGTATTGCCGCAAGGGAAAAGAATACATATGATTAAAGATAAAGATCAGCTAATCCAATCAAGAAGGATCAAAGGAGAATTGATCCTAAAAGGATGACAATATGTTATTCGATGGATGATATGATATTTGGGGAGATTAAGCTAAAAATAAGGGGGGGTCAAGTATTGCCTTTATTTGGGAAAGTGTTTGACTTTCGTACCTGCTGTCTGGAGTTAAGTGACAATATTATAGGCTGGTGGCTACTGAAATACGTTGCTAAGGAGAGGCACCGAGTCGCATGAAATAAATAAAAATACATTGTTTACCAATGCATGCAAGAAACATTATAAGTAAAAAAAGGGGGTTTTTGAATAAGGCGATGCAATTTTTAACTCAATACCTAGTTTACCTAGCCTGTCCCCCCATGCATAGATTTTGTTAGCACAACACTTCGCTTTGCTGGGTAGCATGGATGGTCATATTACTTCTTGTTTAATCGCATTAGATGAATCGGGCCTTTATATATGTACTTTAGGGCGGACTTCAAAAACCTTATGGATATATGATGCATCATTTTTTATTAATTATGCCTGTTGTCGATTTGTATATTCCTATATTATCTTTGTTTACAACCCTTTTGATACTCTATTTCTTTAACTTATTGATTGGATAGTGGGTGTTAAACAGAGATTTGCACGGGTGACAACAAACACTTGCTTGAGAATCTTAGTGGGGTGGGTTAGCACTTAGCATACCTTTAGTATTATCTTTAGAAACCTACACGATGAAAGGAAGTTTGAAAGATCACTCTTTTTGTTTGAACCAACTGCCCTCTTTTATGCATGAACTACAACCAGAACCCAAATCTTGGATGGATCGATTGAATAACCTTACATGCATTCAATCAAGGATTTTCCTAAATAAAAATTTTATTTAGAAATAATACTACTCGGATCCCGATCAATAACTAATTAGTGTTCAATACCTTCCATAATTTAGTAATAAATTCAAGTCGATTCGTATTTTCCATCCGAACACTAAATGGAAGCAAAGGGTTTTTTTAAGTGTCTTTATTGGTCTGAGCTGATTGGTCTGAGATATTTTCTTTGGTGCAGGGATGCACATATATAGTCTAAACCTTCTATTACTATCTATACTACTAGATTTTCCTTTGCTCCCCCCATCTCTTTTTCTGGTGCCTATGTATGGATCCCTACCTAGTTGTTCTACTTCCACTTACTCCATGTTCGTATGCCTTTACCTTTTGCTCAGCCACTGTTAAATTTCCACCTCACCTTTTAGAGGTTCGTGGGGACCCAATGATGGCTATCAATATATTTATTAAATTCATGTCCCCAACACCCACTATCAATATATTTATTAAATTCATGTCACCTTTTATATATTTACCCCCCCCCCCCCCCCAGGGGGGACTAGCCTTGCAATTGCTGCTGAACTTTCCCCTACCTATAGTAGTATAGTATTAGTCCTATGGGTATGCCTACCTAGGGTATCGATCGTAGGGTGGGTATAGTAAGTAATAGTAAGGCCAGCTACCTAGACTAGGCATAGGCCCAGGTAAGTGGGATTCCTATGTCCCAAAGTTGTATAATAGTAGGGTAGGTATGCATGGCAGTAGCTCCCCCTTAGAGATATATAGGTTATATAACACCTGTTATTTTTAGCCTCGCTATGCATGCCCAGAGGGAATAATCTCCTCTCCTTTGGTTGGGTGATGCCTGAAGGTAGGCATGGAAGTAGTGCCTATGCCATAGGGCATGTCAGTAGTGCTCTTAGAGGAAGGCATGCTCATAAGTATAAGTAAAAGAAATCCTAGTTCGTAGCGTTATATGGAGGGTCAGGTTCAAATGAAATTAGTAAGGTAGGTATTAGGTTCGAGCTTTATTTCTTCCCCTCGAAGCCTGAGCTATATAGATTGAGGAAAGATAAAAAAATAGTTTACTTTCCGGTTAAATGATAAAATTTGTTACAGGAAGGACTTCCACCCAGGGTTCGTTGCGCATGCCTCTGGCCCTTCCCGTGCTGAAGGGAAGTTTCCTCAAAGCTTGAGCTAGAAGGTAGGAATGAATTCCAACCTATTTAGTCAAAGCTGATAAATTTCCAAAGTCATAAGCTTAATTTAATGACCAAAGAAGGTGGTAATACCAGTGGTGACTAAGGATTAGAACTGCCACTTTATATTTTTCGATCCGATCTAAAATGGTTCGCGTGGTGAGAAGATCTAGAATAAGAAGGAAGGGTGATGTACTTTAATTCTAGGAAATAGATGAGCTATTGCACTAAGAAAAAAACTCATTCACTCACGCTCCAATGGGAGCTAGAATGAAGGAAGTCGAAGTGGCCTCTCAGATTGACCAAATTCGCCCAACTGAATTGGGGGAGGGGGATATGGGTATGGGGAGAGATAACGGCACCTGCCTGCCATGATGGACTAGAAACAGAGCGAAGGATAGAGAGATGAGTGATATGTCATCGATCGAATGGGGAAAATAATTCATTATGATAAATTTGGGTGAATTCTAGTTACTTTGAGGGAAACAAATGTACTTTTTCTAGATTCATTCCCTCTAGAAAACTAGAGTAGTGGATCTATAGCCTTCCGAGCACTATTCTATCTCTAATGGGGAAGGGGTTGTTGTTTAAATCAAACATAAATAAGAACTTCTACTGTACTGGCTATAGCATTATCTCCTTAATTGTACGGTTAGGTTATATATAAGATTTATCTCGTTTATTCCCCCCACCTTTATTTCCCCAAGATAGATGTAGAGGGAGGGAAAAAAGAGAAGGAGAATAACTTTTTCTTTTCCTTCCCCATTTCAACCTTGACCCAGGAGAGAAGTAGAGGTTTAGTGGAGTTATTTTTTCTAGTGCACTAGATCGATGAGGAAAGGAAAGCCTCTCTAACCAAAAGATCAAGACAGAGTGAAGGGGTTCTATTATATATTTAATTACGTGCTATTTCTTAGCTATTCCAGATTTAACTTTCTCCACTTTCTTTAATAATAACAATAAAATTAACTGTGACAGTAAAGTATATGGTTTTAGTTCTACTAACTTAATATTGTATTTATGAAGTAGTGGTATTAAGGTAGTATAGGTAGATTAATAGTGAATGTACTAGTTCTTTATAATCTCATCATGTTGCTTATAATAGTTATGTGTAATATTATTTATTTTATACTATTATTAATATTATATTATTTTCCTAGGAGTTTACTACTACTGCTATTAATCTTTTTAGTTTTATAATCATTAGACCTAGTCATTCTCATTCTTTTTTGGAGTAACAGGATCCCATTACTACTAACCTCCCAGCCACTTTTTCTATTTCAATTTTGAGGATGATTTACAATCTATCTAAACTTACATTTTGGGTAGTTGCAAAAAAAAACACCCCCATATTTTAGATAAATAATTGGTGCTTAGTATTATGTGAGTGCTTAACAAGAGTATAGGTATAGAAGTGATCCAACCTGATTTCATCTTCATGCTCCTCAATCCCTAATTGAAAAGATCTACCAATCTCCCCAATGTAGGATTTCCCACAGGAGCAGGGGATCTCATACACACCCTTGTGATGATGATGAGAAATATGGGTATTTTTTAATGATTTCATCATTCCTAGTGTTAGGGGTGTTAAAGTGGCCATTATTTTATTATTTTTAGGATTGGAAGGGTTATTTTTAAGGAAATATCTATGGTAGACATTATCCATTTATTTCATTTCATTCAATAAAGTAGCACTCAAATTTTTTCATGATTGTTGAGCTCATTCATTTCAAACACTATAGCCTACCTTGCCTCCATCTCGTTAGGGACCCCACATCAGAGGAATCCGAGCTAATGAAAGGATACCACGTATTCAACCATAGCCAATCAAAGCCACATGGTGAATGAAAAAACAAAAACCACAGATGATAGGTAGTTTGTAAAAATATTTCACTGAAGATCGAAGAGAACTACTAGGAATGAGTATTTGTGGTAAATAAAGGACACACCATTTCAAGCTCTAGAGCTTCATATTTCATTTTTCAAAGGAAATTATTAGAAGCCTAACTAGCCACAGGCTCAAGGCACTCCTTCCCTGACTTCAATGATGCCAAATTGATGGCCATAATTTCTTCAACAACTTCAATTACTTCTACAACCACTCTCTCAGCTACTCAACCTAATTTCATGAGTCTTCGACGCCTATCCAAGATCAAAAGGGGCCTATAAGAGAATAAACCACTCATGAAATATGGTGTTCCCTTTTCTTCCATTGTATATTCATGATCTCATTTATTCTCTTCTCAAATTGGAGCTGTGATTAAGGTTCCTCTGTTATATTAATTGTTCTATCCCATAGTTGGTTATCTCTATCTATTTATTCCATTTCACCTGAAAATAATTTATTATTTTCAAACCCAACATGGAAGGGGCTATCCCCATGCACCATGGTCCTTGTTATCAAACTGGTTGAAGCTTAAATCCCAATACAGTCTTCCTAGCATGAAAGACTAGGATTTATACAAAAGTAAGTTTAGGGGACCCCCGTTTGGCCTGAGAACTAGCTTGAAGGTCTAAAGTGGCATAGGATAGGTGCATCATACACATGGTACTCTTTCCTTGTGCCTCACAACCATCCACCTTCTACCACAACATCAATGAGAAATTTTTAGGGTCATAGGGGATCTTTAAGGGGTAAAACTTGGGGGACAACACCGAGAGTGGTGTCATTGCCAGGGACAAACTCAGATTAGCTATCCCTGGTATTTGACACAAGGTCATTTTATAAGTGAGAGTGGAGAATGGCTAACATGACATTTTTTGCATTGTCTATTTTGAATATTTGTTGTGTTGTCCTGAAAGCATGAAGTATGGAGGTGATGCTGCCGAATAAGGTTTGTTTTCTTATTTAAGGCCTAAGGCCTCAAGATTTTATTTATCAAAATACATAAAAATTTCTTTGATGGATGAATCCACTATACACGACTCCACTGGGTAACCCCATTTCCCAGCAAATCTAGATCGCATATCCATAGTTACAGGGCCAGTTCTAAAGGATGGTTGGTTACTCCTCTATAATACCTTAATAAAGTGTGGAGGAAAAAGAGGATGAAATAAATCCTAGTAGGAAGCTTACTTTTGTCATACATTTATCTACTTTTGTAGGTAGTATTAGACATTCAATTAATTCAAGAGTTTATACCCCTTCCCCACCTCCTTTTCAATCATTGTTTTCTAATTTATTCCCGATATCTCCATTGATAAATATCTCCCAAGGCCGAGTTTACTTTGATCATTTGAGAAGGCTTGGTACCACCTTCTCCCACAAGGAATCTTTAGGAAAAAGAGAGCTCCTAATCCCCATATAAGCATTTCCAGGCTCTTCTTTCTCTCCTAAAGTGGTGGTGGTCCCCACACTCCAAGTATTCTTCCATAAATCTCCACATTCTTCTAGTTAGATCCCTAATAAACCTCAAATCCAGAGACCAAACTCATAAATGGCTAGAACATTTACCTCAAATGCTTGGTTGGATGCTAGGTTCAAACACCTTGTACTTCCTCCTACAAAGAACTTGAGGACTTACCAGATGGCTATTTGAAGGTCATGCCTAATTTTAATGGGGAGAATGTACTAACTTAAAAATACCACCTTACTACCTTCCAAGACTACACTTGTAACTTTTTTACAGAGGAAGATGATTTATTCTCTTGGATGTTTGCTCATGCTTTGGAAGGAGAAGCCAAGAAATGGTTCAGGAACTTACCCAAGAACTCTATCACTTATTGGGGGTATTTTATCGAGAATTTTTTGAAAAAATTGGAAATCAATAAGGATAATAGATATTACCTCACTCGGTTCAATACCCTAAGGAAAAAAAATGATGAAACTATCCCAGAGTTAACTAGTATATTTTGTAGATTGTATTATTGAATTCTTGAGGTATTCAAACCGTATAAAGCTATGGCCATGATAGCATATGCTGCCTCATTTGATGCTTAATTTCCCCCCCATTTAAGAGAAATAAGGTCCCCTGACCTGGAGACTTTATTCAATGATGCTGAGGATTTGGAGAGCAACATGATAGCCTTGGGAATATCGTTGAAGAGTAGACAAGACATCCATTAAATAAGGGAATATGGTGAAATAATAAGAGGAAAGGAGCCTGATGTATTAGCATCTGGACTTACCCTAGAAGAGATCATGGAGCTCCTTAAATCCATGTCCAATGACCTCACCAAAGTCAAGCAGGGGCAGGCTGTCCACTCCTTTGTGGGGCCCATGCCTAGAGCATAGTGTCGAGGCATAAAAAGGTATGTTTTGAACAACTAATTATCTCACATTAATTATCAATCCAGGAGCATCTTTTTATTCCAAGAGTGTACTCTGTCTGAGGCTACAATTTTTTAAGAGCAATGCGGTGAAGATGTAGTATGAAATGACAAAACCAATGCTTGAAAAGAAACCTAATTATAGTGACATGAATAGAAAGATAAAACTACTTCAGTCTTTGCATAACATCGATCAGGGATGCAGTAGCAGTAACTCTTTCCCTTAGAAATCGATGCAAGATGACCAATCTGGGAACTTGGAAGCTAAAGCCTCTATCCTCTACAGTTGGAGATCTTGAAGCAATCAAACCAAAAGAAGATTCAACGAAAGCAACTTAAACGAAACACAATCTGAAAAGGAAGAGCAGCGCGTAACTACAACTTTAATCAAAAACTATGAATAAGTAATGAAATAGAACAACAATGTGAATTAAACAACAATTTCAATTATAACACATTCAAAGTGCTAGATTCCTATGCTTCAATTCTGTCAACAGCTTCTCACCACACAACCATGATTATAACAGATTACAAACTAAATGAACAGCAATTCGAATCAGATACAAGTCAGTGCAATGAAATAATAGAACAATGAATTATGCTTATGTAAAGAAATGAAACAACGATTACTCTGTATTTGATCCAATCAAAAATAAAACAATTCAAACATTACATGCACTCCACACGACAGTAAACAAAGATTAGAATACAAAGAGCGAAGTAATTCCACCAGAGTCGGGCCCTTAGCGCCAATGAAATACCACTGGGCTAATTCAGATTACAGAAAGTAAATGAAATGCGTGCTTTGTATTAAACCAACATAAAGTCTTACAGAAAGGTTTTCTATGAAACAGAGAGTTAATATAACAGAGAAAATGTAAAGTCTTTCGACTGATTCCCAATAACAACAATGATCCGTCCCCCCGTCACTAAAGGACGTGGTCTTATATATCAAATCTTCGAAGGACCAATCAAAGAACAAGATAAGTTTGAACATCGATCCCTCAGGATCGAAAGATCCTGAGGGATTCACTCCTCTGTGTTTAGTCATTGTTCTGTTTGTGCTGACTGAGGTCGAGCTGTTCCCTGCCTTTTCTGGGCTATTCGTTCTGATCTCCTTGCCGTTGGCTGGACATGGTTCAATGCTGATGGAGCAGTAGTTAGATTGTTCTTAACCATGCCTTTGGTACAGCTTTTCACCTCTCCAAATTCATGTTTGTCAATCAAAAAGTAGTTTTTAGTCATCTTTTCATAGTAATCATAAACCTTTCCAATTCTATCATAATTCCTATGATAGATTACCTTTTCAAGGAAAACAGGAGTATATTTATGATAAAGAATGATTAAATATACAATAATTTCATACCTCTTTCACTACCCAACATACACCCCTGCTTAATCATTTTCATGCCCTCATGAAAACTATAGTTCACATGGAGAGTAGTCAAAGAATAAGCTGGATAAGGTTTGTCATCCATAGGCCTAAAACCATGGACTGCAGCTAATTCCTCAAAAGTATGTTTTGTCTGTCCTTCAGGAAGTTCATAAATAACCTTGTAATCCGAAGTAGGGTACCATACAATAGGGCTGCGGAATCTACATCCTAACCAATATGTTCCTTCTTTTAAAACAAGATGGCTATAGGAAATGAGACGGTCTGCAGCTAGCCCGAAGTTTCTATAATTAAATGGTTCCCTATTTTGTACATTTTGATTTGAGGTTCTCCACCAGACTTTGGCTGCTATGTAGGCTTGGTTCCTAATGGATGAAAAATAATCTGTTCCATTCAAAATGACTGACTTATGGACAAGCCCCAGAGTTTGGGTAACGCCTTCCCTTGTCATCAAGTGTTCCTGTCTAGCCAAAAATTGAAGTGGGTTCTGAGGTTCACTCCTGACCCATAGATCTAACCCATTTTCCTGTCTTTGAAAAGTGTTATAAGCTTTGAGCCATTTTAATTGGTTTACAACAAAGGAAATGAATGCCTAAAACTGAACGTCTCCAATAAAAGGGCTAGGGTTTTATTCACAATCATTTTCAAGTATTAGATTATGCAAATAAAATTCACATAATAAGCGTTGTACTTTGATCCCATAAAGTTTGCAGCATGATATCAAGTCATCTATTGTTTTTAGCTCTATAGATTTCCCTGCCCTAACTGCCTTGATCTTTAATTGTAAATATCTTTCTAGTAAAAACAGAGCATAGTTTTTGGCTGGGCATCTACAAGCCAAGACATCAGTATATAAGGAGCAGAGAGTGTCCATTTGAGTGTAGGCTAATTTTAGTCAGTTCATTACCTTATTAGATTTTACCTCTGCTTTCCATCGTTTTTCATGAGCTTCAGCTTCTGCTTCATGAATAATTTTCATTTGTTGCTGCAATTCCTGATATCTTGTTCTTGGAATAGTATCTTCCTCCAATCTTTGTCTTTATAACCGGGCCTGTGTCAATTCTTCCTGAATTCTGAGCAGTGTTGGCTCACTGAAAGTGTGCTGACTACTAGATTGCATATTTTCACTCAAAACCGGTTCCTCTGGAGCAGCTTGTGTTGGAACAACTATCTGTTGCTCCACATCCTCATAATTAGGCTCAGGTATAGCTTCTTCTGTAGCTTGAGGGTTCCTACCAGAAATTACTCTTCTCCTTTTCAAGCTTCATTTGCTGGAAATGCTCCTTCTCTTAGGGGCTCACTTGGGCATGCATTTCATTTTCAGAACCCTAATGGTCTGCCTGAGCTATTCAACTAATTTATGAAGCTTTATTTGCTCCTTTCGGAGCTTCTCAATCTTAGCTGTTTCTTTCTTCTTTCTCAATGGAACAGCTGTTCCTCTATCTGCACTCATTTGTTCAACAGAATTTTGGCCCATATCAGCCATGTTTTCAGTAAAATTCTCTTCTTGTTCTTCCCCTTGGGGCTCCTCTTCTATATTCATATGCCCTTGGCTCAATTCTCCTGCAATCATATTCTCAGTTAATTCTTCATTTTCTTGGGGGCTTCTAGGTTGGGATATTGGTTCAATGTACTCTTCCTCCTGTTCACGCCTCTCAGGAGAAGAAACCCTAGCTTCACTAGGGTTTGCTGTTTCGTCCAGCTTTTCTGCAGCTGTTTCTTTGTCAATAGGAGAGTGTTCTGGAAGTTGATTAATATCTATATTGAGGTCCAAGGGGCTATGTGGCCATGCATAATCACTCATATTGGCCAAAATATGGGCCAATTGATCTTCCTGTAAAGGACTTACGGTAACATTCTCGGGCAGCTCTACTTCATCCTTATTGCTACTATGATTGTCCTCATCCTCTGCACTGGTGTGGTAACTTCCTTCCTCTTCATATGAATACCAAATTTCCCCCTCAACTTCTTCTTCTTCAAAATTTCCTTTGATTCCTTCTTCCTCATTATCTCCTTCCTCTGCACTGGGTTATTTTTCACTACTGGATTGGCGGCTTATTTCTTCTTCATCCGAGTAGCGAATCTCTCCTTCCAATTTTTCTTCCTCATCAATATGAGGGCTTACTTCCTCCAATTGTTCTTCCTTGTCAGTGCGAGGACTTACTCCCTCCAATTGTGGAGGTTGTTCCTCCTCTGAGCTCTACAATTCCAGGGGCTGGCTGCTGCCCGAAAGTTCTTCCACCATCCTTCTAATTTGTTTCAACCGACGGAATTTTCTATGATTAGAAGGCTCAGCAATTGAGCCGACCATCCTTTTCTGTCTTAAAGCGGGTAGAGCCAACCCTCCATCAATAGAGAATATTAATTCTTCCCAGCTGGTCTGTTGCTGGGCGAGGCTATGACTCATTATTAAATGAATTAAACAATGGTGGCTGACCACCATATCTGCATGCTGGGATTTTCTTATACTACGAGCAATATCATGCAACAAAGAATTTAAAAATACAGGCAAATTAATGGTGCATTTCTATTTTAATATGGCTAGCAGCTTAAGGTGGCGAGGTCTTACTACATCCTTCCTTCCGTCGCATGTTATGTAAGCCTACACAATTTTGGCTAACTCTGTCCACGGCTCTCCTAGTGACGTTGGCTGGACTCATCTACCTTTGATGGCTAACGTCTGTCCGTCATATTGAAAAAAAATTATGGCTTCCTGAATCTTAATCTTCTTCTGAGTCAAGATAGTTCCTTGCGTGGGAATGCCATACACTTGTGCAATTATTTTGTCAGATACAGCTATCTGCCTCCCTCTGACCATGGAGGATCCCTCCTGTAGGTTCAGTAAGAATTCGGTGGCCACTGCTTCATGGGGTTGCTGCATTCTCATGAAATATGTAGTCCATCCCAATCTTTCCAAAATTGCTCGTGCAGCATCAGAGATGATCAGCACTTGAGGTTCACTGTGAATTGGCCGTCCTCCCATCTTTGCGCTCTGTTAGTTTCTCAACACTCAATAATCACAATGGAACAGCACAGCACAGTTTGTTGAAAATTTGTTATTTTCTAAAATACAAGGGTTTGGTTGGAGGAAATCTTGGATTTTGATTTGCATGCAGACATCCACGCCCCCCGAATGAATGAAAGGTTGTCCTCAACCGTCAATTGAGAATAGCATGTGTGGCACAAAAACAGTACAGTAGTAAAAAGCGGCCAAAATTATAATACGTTCAATCAAATTGCAACAAATACTGAAATCAATGCATATAATAAATCATTTAATAAATAGAAAATCGTTTTGTAATGATTCAAATACAAGGAAAAGGGACATCATATGATAACCATAATTATAATTGCGTTATTTACCACTTTGAATTAATATGATCGACTTATAATGATTTTCATGTGTAATAGGTTCGGAGGTAAAGGTAAGGGGTTAATATTTTCCTTTGACATTAAATAAGGATATAGGAAAAAGGGTTAAATATAAATATTGATGTGTATAAGTGTGACTCCAATACCATCAGCAGAGCTCTGCTGCCCACAAGTGTCCATAACCTTGACAGAGTTGCTTTCTTACCCACAGAACCATTGTCCTTTATGTATGTTGATGAAGTGCTTTTTATTGAGTATCATGACGGAGGCCATTGTGCTAGCTTGGTGACTAGATAAATCACAATGCCGTTCACTGGGAAGAAGTGAAAGGTGGGCAGGCTGGCTCGTGATGAGACCTCCTATTCCAAGGACTTCTTGATTTTTTCAATTTGTCTATTGGACCATTTCCCTAGTTTGGTGGCCATAATGGGAATGCCACTTCACTGTCTTTCCTATGATCATGGTAGGCTGGCTCTTGATGAGACCCCCTATCCTCCATCTGCAAAATCATTATTAATGAAATATATATTTTTTCGTTTAGAAACAACATTTTTCCTCAATTAAACATAAGGGATGGCCCAACACTCCTTAAGAGTAGCGATGGTGGAAGAAGTCTGAACATCTCAATAGAAAGGAATATACCCTTATTATTATTACATAGATAAACATCAAAGAGAATTATAGTATGTGGGAAAGAACCAATCATGATAAAGATAGTCGATCAGATTAATTCAATGGTAATAAGATAGAAAAGTTATGTTATTGATCATGCCCCTTTTTCTTTCTTTCTTATCATTACTAAACATTTTTTGTGAAAAGATGACGATTTCTTTTGATTTGTTGATTACAGTAAGCTTTAATTTGTATGATTGTATGTAAATGATATATTTACCTTCAGAAAAGTAATCAAAAATCCAACATGCTGGCTTAAAAAAAAAATCCACACAAAAAGTGTTGTTCTTTTAAAAGGAACAGCAAAAACAATCTGCGAAACTGCTATTCCGTTCGAAAGGAACAACACAAAAATACTCTGCGGAGGTGTTGTTCCTTTGGAAGGGAACAGCAAAAATAATCTGCAGAACTGTTGTTCCTTTGGAAAGGAACAACAAGAAAATACTCTGCGAAGGTGTTGTTCCTTTGGAAAGGAACAACAAAAACAATCTGCGGAACTGCTGTTCCTTTCAAAAGGAACAACAGATTGTTGTTCCTTTGGAATGGAATAGCAAAACAAACGAAATAAACAGAATTTTTTTTCTCTTTCAAAGAAATCAAATTTTACGACACAAATGATAAAAAATAAAGAAGTAATATAAACGAAATGTCTGAAAACAAAGTCCATAAAACAACAAGCGAAAAAACAAAAAATGCTTTATGTACAAAAATTTAAAAAGAAGTGATTTATCAAATTGGTGCCGAGGAGGATTTCTCCCCTTCAACAAGAATTTCCATTGTAGAATCTTCCCGAAACTGTTGGTAAAAGGATTCCCGGGTAAGTGGTTTATGATATAATCGTACTCGATGCCCATTTACCTTGAAGGAATGTTCAGATCCATCGATGGTAACTAATGTAACAGTGCCATTATCATGCACTTTCTGTATTTCATAGGGTCCGAGCCATCGTTTCTGGAGTTTTCCTGGGAAATCCTGGAACCTGGAATCATATAGGAGTGCCCAATCTCGTTCATGGAAGATCTTTTCTTTGATATGGGTGTCATGCCATTTGGCTCTCTGTTGCTGAATTAATGTTGTGTGCTGAAGAGAAGAGAGCCTAATTTCATCCATCTCGTTAATTTGCTGCAGTCTTTTAAACTGGGCTTCATTCAAATCCAGACCCACATTTTGAGCTATTCTTAATGTTTGAATCTTGAATTCGATAGGAAAGATGGGTTCCTTTCCAAATACCAATTGGTATGGTGAATATACTGTGGTAGGTCTCCACATTGTTTGATACGCCCATAATTCTTTTGGCAATCTGTAGGCTCAATCTCGTCTATGAGAGGCAACTGTTTTTGTTAATATAGATTAGATTACTTTGTTTGTGCTCTCTACTTGACCATTGGCCTGTGGGTGATATGGAGTTGTAATTCTGTGCTGAATATGGTAATTTTGCAATGTTTCAGCTAATTTGTTACCTATGAACTGTGGCCCTCTGTCTGTGATTATGTCTCTTGGGAGGCCATAGCGCACAAAAATTTGGAAAAGAAACTGAATTACAGAATCCTCTGTAGCTTTTGAGAGGGCCTCTGCCTCAACCCATTTGGTAACGTATTCAGTTGCAACTAGGATATATCTTTTTTGGTTTGATGGGGGGCTAATAGGGCCAACAAAATCAAGGGCCCATCTTTCAAATGGTTCAATCACTAGTTGAGGGTTCAAGGGCATTTCATGAGACTACCCAGGGCAACCTGCCCTTTGACAGCTATCACATGCCTACACGAATTTCTTAGCATCTTTAAAGATAGTAGGCCAATAGTAGCTTGTTCGTAAAAATTTATGGGCAGTTCTATGATCTGCAAAATTTCCGCCACACTGTCCATCATGGCATGCTTTCAAGATGTCAAATACCTCATCCTCTGTAACACATCTCCTTATTTGCATATATGCACCTGTATGAAATAGGTAAACTCCAATCCAGGAGAAATGGGTACTGCGATGTATTATTTGCTTACGTTCATTAAGGGACAGATGTTCAGGTAATTTACCTATTGCCAAATAGTTCGCTATATCAGCATACCATGGTGTTCTGATAGTAACATCGAAGAGATGTTCATCTGGAAAGTGATCTTCGACTACTTCTATATCTGTTGGCTTTGGCATTCTTAACAGAAAGTCAACTACAGGGTTCTCTTTTCCAGGTCGATCCCTGATTGTGATGTCGAATTCCTGCAGTAAAATTAACCACCTTGTCACTCTTCCGTTTGTAACAGGTTTATTTGCTAAGAATTTAATGGTAGAGTGATCAGTATATAGTACTACAGGATACCCAATTATGTAATGTCTAAATTTGTTTATAGCATGAACTACAGCTAAAAAAATTTTCTCAGTCACAGTATAATTTAATTCAGCAGGGGATAGATTTTTGCTAATGTAGTAAATTGCATATGTCTTCTTGTCTTCCTCCTGCCCAAGTACTGCTCCAATTTCTGTGTCTGAGGCATCAGATGAGATTTGGAACGGCAAATCCCAATTTGGCCCCCTCAGCACTGGGGCTGTTGAAACGAGCTTCTTCAGATCATTAAAGGCATTGTCACATTTATTTGTCCAAGTGAAATAAACATTTCCAGTCAGTGCATATAAAGGTGCAACTATTCGAGAATAATGTTCTATAAATCTTCTATAGTAACTAGAAAATCCAAGAAAGCTACGTACCTCTGTTTTTGTGGTAGGCGTAGGAATTAACAAGAGTATTTGAATTTTAGCTGAGTCTACTTGAATTCCAGCTGCTGAAATATAATGCCCTAAGATAACTCCTTCGGTCATCATCATAAGACATTTTTCGTTGCTTAAGCAAAGCCTAGTGTCAATACATCTTTGCAGTACTTTTTCTAGGTTTTCCAATGCAGGCTAAAATTCATCCCCATAGGGTGTGAAATCATCCATATATGCTTCGAGGCCTTCATTTATTTGGTTTGCAAAAATGCTGAGAATTTCCCTTTGAAACGTAGCAGGAGCATTGCTTAGGCCAAAAGGTAGGATTCGGTAGGAAAATGTCCCCCATGGACAGGTAAAAGTAGTTTTGTCCTGATCTTCAGGGGCAATCTAGATTTGATTGTACCCACTGAAGCCGTAGAGGAAAGAAAATAATTTCTTTCCTGCCAATGTGTCTAATACCTAGTCAATGAAAGGAAGGGGAAAGTGGTCTTTCTGTGTTGCTTTATTAAGTTCACGATAATATACACATATCCTCCACTTCCCATTCTTTTTTGGTACTACCACTAGTGGAGAGACCCACTTTCTATCAGATATTGGGTAGATGAAATTAACATCCAATAGTTTTTGTAATTCATCTTTGACAATGTCTTTAAGGTGAGGATTTAGTATCCTTTGAGGTTGGCGAATGGGTCTTGCATCTTTTTCAATGTAAATGTGGTGAGTACACAATTGAGGATCAATTCCTTTCATGTCGGGGTAATCCCATGCAAAGCCTGCTTTGTATTTTCGTAATAGTTGGACCAATTTCTCTTCTTGTTCAGCAGTGAGATTCTTATTAATATTTAAAGCTTTTCCCGGCTCAATTTCTACAACCTTGCTATTACTCACAGAGGTAGTAGGTATTGTTTGATCAGGAATATCCTTGAAAGGATCTTCTTCTTCTTTATTATCGAATTCTGCTTTGATCATGTGACATTGCAAATGAGATCTGGTTTGTGACTTATTAATAAAATTATTAATGATATCATCCTCTATTTGATCTTTAAAATCAAGAGCATTTTCTATGGTTAGAGGTGATCTCATATTTTCCATAAGGTATGATTCAGGTGGTTTTCTTGTTGTGATTATTGATAGACTTGGCTGGGCTGGGAGATATAGGGCTAAATTCTTAACATAATTCCCCCTTGTAATTGTCATGTTGCCTTGTCGGCATCCAATATAAGAATCAACAGTTGCCAACCAAGTTCTACCTAGAATTAATGGATGTCCATCTAGTCAATTCTTTGGATTGATGACCAGGAAGTTAGCAGGGTATTCCCAAGAATCTACAGATACCATTACATCTTGTAGTATACCGTCTGGTTTAACTACTGATCAGTTAGCCAATTCCAACAAGGTTGTTGTTGGTTCTAGTGATGTAATGCCAATTTTTTGACAGGTGGTGGTGGTTAAAATGTTGATTGCTGCCCCCAAATCAACTAAGGCATTTGGAAATGATTGACCATTGATCTATACTGTCACTATAGGATTCCCTGGGTCTTCATATTTAATGGGTGTTTCCATTCCTGATAATAGATCTGATAAAGTACTGACTATGTGGATAGTAGGATTGTTTGTTTTTCTCCTCTTGGGTTTCTTTATGCATAATTCCTTAATGGTTTTTGCATATATAGGAATATCTTGAATAGCTTGGAGGAGAGGGATTTTTATACATAATTTTTTTAATTCTCCCAGAAGATCAAAATTAGGTTGTTCTAATGTTCTAGGTATAATTAATCATTCTGGGAATGGTGGAGAGGAAGTTGTTACTTGTTGTTGTTGATTTTGTTGTTTTTGTTGTTGCACTTCCTTCTCATTTTGTTCTGTTTGTTCTACAGGTAACAGATCTTCAATATGATCATCATTGTTTCTCTCTATTTCGATTATAAGCCCAGACCTTAAGTGAAGATCATTACACTCCCTCGGTTCAGTTTCTACTTCTGGGGGTTCCATTATTTGAACAGACTGAACTGGCCTATTGTTTGGGTTTGGGTTGGGTTGGGCTGGGAGTTGCGGTCTTAAATTAGTCTAGGGGTTTGGGTAAGGAGCTGGCAGTGTAGGTTGAGAGAGAGGAATTGATCCGGCTGGCTGATTTGGAGGTTTTTGCCAGTTTGACTGCCAGGGCTGGTTCTGAGAACTAGAAGGGGACCATTGTGTAGGCTAGAATGGTGGATAAAAAGGAAAATTAGGCCAGTTATTTTGATTTTATTGATTGGGCCAAGATGTGGGGGGAAATGGCTGTTATGACCAATTAGGGAAAGATGGTTGATTCTGCCACATCCCACTATATTGTTGGGTATTATATTGAGGAGGTTGAAATGAAAATGGATCATTTTGCATACCTGATGGTCGTGGCTACCATTTTTGATGCTAGTTAAGAAGACATACCACTTCCGATTCTTCTTCTACCTCCTTATAAACTGATTTTAGACTAGGGAGCGAAGGACATCCTTCTGTAGGGTGATATTTTGTGCAAATGGCGCAGACTTTAATCACATCCAACATGAATTCTTTGTGGCTATGCTTTTTTCTACATCTGGGACAGAATATTGCCAAGTTCTGCTCTACTTCTTCTTGTTTCTGTTTGGCTTGCATAATATCGAACTATGTTGTTAGAGTCCCAAGTATGTCTGTCTTAAAGTCTTCTAGCAGATTTCCAATCTTTGCGCGAGTCACACCTTCATTAGAAGTTTTATTTTCTCTTGTAATTATATCACGGTCTACTGATTTCAACCTTGTATTTCCCCTCGAACACTTGATACACAAATCAACAATGTCAGGATAAATTTCCTGGTAGATATCACCTTTTCCCATAAGGTTCAATGTTTCAACCCACTGATCTTTCATTCCCCTAATTAATGCAGTTTTCAAAACATTGTCAGGTAAGGGTGCAGATGCATAAGGGGATCTCTGAAGATTGTATTGGAATCGTTCCACATACTCTTCCAAGGTCTCACTTGGTTTTGTTGTCATTTGAAATATTTCATCTTTTAATTCCCGAGACCTGCAATAATCTTGATATTTCTTTAAAAATGCAGCTTTCATATGATCCCAATCAGTTATGACACCTCCACCTAATCCCATAAACCATCATAGGGCTGCCCCTTTTAATGTGGAAGGGAATAGTTTTAGTTTTTGGGCATCAGTGGTATAATCGTAGCCTCTGCACAGCACATCAAACTCAAATAAAAACACATTTGGGTCCTCTGATGTTAAGCCGTGAAATGTAGGAATATGTTGAAGAGGAATAGCTTTCATGGGTGCATTAACTGTAGTATCTACTATGGGATATTGCAGCGTAGAGGTCTGCTGCTGATTCTGCTTTTGGTTCTGGGCCATTTGATCGAAGATATGCCAATATCCCTCTGGGATTTCCAGGGAATTTCTAGGTTGACGAGTAGGGGCAGGAATAGTTTTGACAACACTCCCTTTATCTGGGATAATAAGTTTTTCCTGTCGGCCTACTATTTGAGGTGATTCAGGACCTCGGTTCTGAATAAGTTGAACAACCCTTCCCTTATCTAGGTGGCTAATTGTCTGGGAAGTTTCAATAGGAGATTTCAAGTCTGTGATTTCTCCCGTTTCCCCTTCTCCTTCTCAGAGATTGCTGGAGTTCCCTTCTTGAAGGAAACTTATGCAAGGATCCTCAATCTCTTGGGAATATTGCTTAATTCCCTCTATTTGACTATGTATCTCAATGAAGGATTCAGATGGTGACTCTGTTGCCTGAAGGGAACTAGTAGGCTATCTAGAAGTAGTTATTTTAAATCCTACTGATGGCTGAGATTCAGTTCTTTTAAGGATTTCGTTAATAAAGGTCGTGCGCCCAAGGGTCACCGGTCCCTTAGGTTTTTTAGTTTTAGGAGGAATTTTGTTTCGCTTAATTTGTTTATTCATTCAAAGAGAAAAACCTTCATTCCTACCCAAAAGAAAAGTTTACCTACTCCTGCTGTGAAGTAAGCTGTGAGCAAGTGTGTTTCTTGCCCAGTGCGCAGGTTCTTACCTTCCTTCTTTAATACCCAATTCTCCGCAAGCAGAAGAAAGTCAGCTGTGCATTACTCTTTTAAAATGGCATACACTCTCCCCGGCAACGGCGCCAAAATGTCGAGGCATAAAAAGGTATCTTTTGAACACCTAATTATCTCACATTAATTATCAATGCAGGAGCGTCTTTTTATTCCAAGAGTCTACTTTGTCTGAGGCTGCAATTGTTTAAGAGCAATGCGGTGAAGATGTAGTATGAAATGACAAAACCAATGCTTGAAAAGAAACCTAATTACAGTGACATGAATGGAAAGATAAAACTACTTCAGTCTTTGCAGAACATCGATCAGGGATGCAGTAGCAGTAACTCTTTCCCTTAGAAATCGATGCAAGATGACTAATCTGGGAACTTGGAAGCTAAAACCTCTGTCCTCTACAGTTGGAGATCTTGAAGCAATCAAACCAAAATCAGATTCAACGAAAGCAACTTAAACGAAACACAATCTGAAAAGGAAGAGCAGCGCGTAACTACAAATTTAATCAAAAACTATAAATAAGTAATGAAACGGAACAGCAATGTGAATTAAACAACAATTTCAATTATAACACATTAAAAGCACTAGATTCCTATGCTTCAATTCTGTCGACATCTTCTCACCACACAACCATGATTATAACATATTACAAACTAAAGGAACAGCAGTTCGAATCAAATACAAGTCAGCGCAGCAAAATAATAGAACAACGAATTATGCTTATGTAAAGAAACGAAAGAGCGATTACTCTGTATTTGATCCAATCAACAATAAACCAATTCAAACATTACATGCACTCCACATGACAGTAAACAAAGATTAGAATACAAAGAGAAGAGTAATTCCACCAGAGTCGGGCCCTTAGCGCCAGTGAAATACCGCTGGGCTAATTCAGAATTACAGAAAGTAAATGAAACGTGTGCTTTGTATTAAACCAACATAAAGTCTTACAGAAAGGTTTTCTCTGAAACAGAGAGTTAATATAACAGAGAAAATGTAAAGTCTTTCGACTGATTCCCAATAAAAACAACGATCCGTCCCCCCGTCATTAAAGGACATGGTCTTATATATCAAATCTTCGATGGACCAATCAAAGAACAAGATAAGTTTGAACAACGATCCCTCAGGATCAAAAGAACCCGAGGGATTCGCTCCTCTGTGTTTAGTCATTGTTCTATTTGTGCTGACTGAGGCCGAGCTGTTCCCTGCCTTTTCTGGGCTATTCGTTCTAATCTCCTTGTCGTTGGCTGGACATGGTTCAATGCTGATGGAGCAGCAGTTAGATTGTTCTCAACCATGCCTTTGGTACAGCTGTTCACCTCTCTGAATTCCTGTTTGTCAATCAAAAAGTAGTTTTTAGTCATCTTTTCATAGTAATCATAAACCTTTCCAATTCTATTGTAATTCCTATGATAGATTACCTTTTCAAGGCAAACAGGAGTATATTTATGATAAAGAATGAGTAAATATACAATAATTTCATACCTCTTTCACTGCCTAACACATAGAATCAATCTATCAGAGGAACATGACATTAAAAAAAAATAAGATGACAAATTTTGATTAAATATAAATCTAAATCCATATTGATTCTAAATCACCTCCTTCAACTTTGGTGTACTTTACAAACTTAAGCACCCAAAGGAAACTAAGGTTATATAACATATATGTACACCATTATGAATCCATTCTATATAAGAGGGAAACATTTCTCTTTTCAAAATTAAAAAAATACAAGAGTACACAACTGTCACATTTATATATTACAAAAATAATACCTTTGAGATCTATTATACTAGATTAGATTACACTTAACGACTATAGACGCAGCTTCAGGGCTTTCCATTTGCATCATCTACTCGTCTTGCCAATGGATCATATGAATGAAAGTATCCATAATACATTCATGGTCTCATTATGTCATCTTCCATCTCCTTGGTTCACCTTTCTTTGTTTTTATTTCTATGAGATTGATTAGAGATGCTATGAAAGTATTGAAAAGATACATATTTAGGCATAGTATCTCTATAAGTGATGTGATAAGTTTGTTTTTTAAACTTTTCAAAAAAATGACCCATCACAACCATGTCATGAATTTGGTATGTGAATTTTCCATCTTCATATCGTATCACCAACCTACTTTTCACCTGTGTGCATCACATCAAATAATAGGATGCATTATCTTTGTTTCCTATGGGGGCAGTGACAAAAAAAACATCACTTACAACCAAAATACAAAATATATATTAGTTAAATACATTCAAGATTTCAATTTATAGATGACCCACATACCTTCCCTTACAATATCAGAGACTCAATCATGATCAAGTGAAATGATGGCCTCTTCATTTTGCATCTCTTACCACATTGGAATGGATGAGGTCCCTTTGGATTAAGAGGGAAATATTTCCATGCTTTCACATACATGTGTTGTTCACAATGATCAAATATACATCCATCAACACCAATGCAAAACTCACAAAAAAATGTGATTTTTTTTTGTCTCGATGGAAAATATTTTCCCCATGTATTTTATTCACACTAAGTTTAATTCTCTTGTTCCTTATACAATATTACAATACCAAGGAATGGATCTATTCACACCACCAAGTTCAGTATTCCAGAATAACCTACACAGAAGCCTTATAGATTCATCACCTTCATGTCATAAATGAGATTTTCACTAGTTGACCACCTCTTGTGGTGATTTGAGTTGATCTTCATCATGAATCATTCGGTACCTAGCAAGTGCTCACTTGACACAAACACCATCACCATTATGCTCACCCTTTCCATGTATTGTGTCAAAGTAGCTCCAAGTATGTTGAATTTTTATCCTCTTGTCTAGTCAGCTCAACTGATAAAACATTTGTGATGACTTTAAATACCCTGCACAACCCTATGAACATATCCAATGCTTCCTGAATGATATGGATTTTTTTTTTAATGATTCATAAATCACTTTGAATAAATGTTTCATAGACAATGTGTCATGCTCAGGATCATCACTAATGTAAAAGTGACACTCCTTAATCACATCACGTGACTCGTTAGTGCTATCCCTAACATCAATGTTCAATTATGCATGTTCGTATACAACATGTACTAATATGGACAATTGGTATGAGTGATAATACTCACTCTATATCTTTGTCCAAGGAGAAATAGCGTAATTCTTAGAAAATTCCACCACTGATAAGATTGTGCCTAATTGAAATACTTCTTGAGAATTCTTAAATTCAGAAACTTGCCACTTAGACATATGCAAGTGTTTGATATATTTATAGATATGGTTTTGGGACACCCCCATGAATTGTGAAATAGGAATATCATCCTCAACATACTTGATCCTCTTAGGCTCCATAGTTGAAGAAGATGTTTGATTTCCCCTGACATACTCATAATGGCTCCATATGACGGTGACTCATGAAATTTCAGACTAGTTGGGATCAATAAGAAAGCTCCTATGGAGAAATTTCAAATCACCACATTCAGTGCATCTTCTTCCACCCGTACATATTTTCTTGTAATAGAACTCTTTTGGCTCCCTTGTGCACAATATTGATGAAACAAAATCATGCAATGTGGGAGGAGGAGGGTCACTGTGAGAGTTATTCTTATGAAATTCACAGAAAGTGTCACAATGAAGATGAAATTCAACATGATATCGACAATCACATGTGGCTCGGATTACATTACGCCTAATAAGCCACGGATTTAATTTCTTAAACATCCTTATGGATATATTCACATGGTGATTTATTTCCTAAAGTTCCTCTAACATTGCAACTTATATCATTTCTAGAATGTGTTTAGTGTGATCCTAATACTCACCTTTAGTTATGTGATTTTGTACGACATTCTTTCTATCTGGAATAGCATGGGAATTGCTCTCCTAAAACTCTACCACAAGTGCTCTAATTCATGTTTTAAGCTTGTCTTGGTAGGGTTTTCTGGTGATAAAAGCCCAACAGGTAGATTCTTCATTTTCATTCACTCGAACCATGAATTTGGTATTATTGTGCAAGGTTTTTATCAATAAATGGATCAATTTTGATATTATTTCCAAATTTTGTTGTTTTGATGTACTTGGTGCAATAATAACAATTGTAATTTTCCTGTGCGCAACTCGAACATCATTTTTTCTTGATTTTCCAAACATATTGAATGCCTTTGATATATTTTTAGTGACATTCACATGTATCTTCTTTCTTATAGTAGCTTGGACACACAAAATATTTGTGGCATGTTTTAGTTTCTTATGTTTGATTAACCCGTGTAGTATTTGAGCTTGTGCAACAACTGAATGCTTCTCAAAATGTTGTTAAATGATGTTATTGACATGGTCTCTAATAGTGAAAGTAGGCATAGTATCTCCAAGGTTCTTTATTGCGCTTGAATCAAAATTTTATGTAAATGGTCCACCCCTTTCCAAACCACTACAACTCCCTCTTATCCTATCAAATTGAGAGGAAACATTTTTTCTTATAATGGTTGATCAACTTGATAGGGATAATATTCTTCTTCCATTGGTACTTTAGATTGACATGGTACATGTTTTTCCCCTAATGAAAATTGATCAGCTTGATAGGTCACATGTTCCTCTAATGGTTGATCAAATCCATAGGGAAGATCTTGATCATCATATCATTAATCAGCTTGATGGGACACATATTCTCCCTCATGTGGCTGTTCAATTTCCATCCTTACATAGTGGAATAAAAAATACACTTGTAAGTAAATTGAATCATAATCATAAGACAAGTGAATAGTAAATATACACATGTTTATTTAAGAAATCACCATAGGTGGAAGGTCATGATATGATTTTATATTATGCAACTAGGTGGAAGAAGCTATCATGGATGAAGGGTTATAAGTTGAAACATGGAAATAAAAGGGCTTTGAGATCAAGGAGAGATGGGTCAAAGAAAAGTGCATCGACAAAGGTATTGGTCCCTATGTCAACAAAAAGGGTGATGCAAAATATGATGAAATATTAAAGCATTCATCCTCAATCAATAAAAATAAATTTGGGAGCTAAATTTTCAACGTGAATGTACTTGATGTCAGTATCATTC
Source organism: Pinus albicaulis (assembly GCA_034641835.2). Classification (NCBI taxonomy): domain Eukaryota; kingdom Viridiplantae; phylum Streptophyta; class Pinopsida; order Pinales; family Pinaceae; genus Pinus; species Pinus albicaulis. The sequence continues at coordinate 686,491,906 of CM076578.1, forward strand.
AAATTTTTACTCAAGTAGTATATAGGATGTTCATCCCCTTGGTCATCCTTTTGAATCAATACCTAACAATGGTAGTAATAGATGTAGAAAGATACATGAAATAATCCCATTGAAAGTCAGGGGAATACAACAATGATGCTCGAACTAGGACACATTTCAAAGCATTGAAATTTTTTTGGTCCATATCAGCCCAATGGAAGGGAACCCCTTTTTCTAATAGGAAAGTAAATCATTTCGTAAGTTTTGCATAATTGGGGATGAATACCAATAGAAATTTATCCCTCCCTTGGAAACATTGTAACTGAACAAGTGAAGATGGTGCAAGAAATTCAAGGATCACTTGCATTTTGACAATATTGATGGAGATTCCTTGTTTTGACATGTACGATTCTGAGAAGTCTATTGAACTAAACAAAAAGACACATTTTTTTGGATTTAACATAATTTTATAATTTCGGGTCTTCAGGTTGGATTGGTACTAATAGAAAGCGACAAATTTGGTCGATAAACTTCAGATTTGGTTTCAAAGGGTGTAACTTCCAATGTACCCTAAATAATTTGTGTTTTCTTATTCTTTCAATGTCCAGGTGTTTTTGTATGAGATAAAGAAGGAAATATTTTCAACCTACTTGAGTGATGAGGGTGTTTTTTTTCCACGATTTACTAATTAATTTTAGAACATTAAAGATACAAAACAAAAAAAAGGGGTAACTAGGTAGATAACGATTACCAGGTCACACTAAACTGCGGAATACCATTTATAGTATGTGCACACAATCTCCTTGAATTTTGTGTTTGGTGTATCACATATAACAAGGTGGTAATCTAGGTTACCTAGGGCTGGCTTTCAGCCTAACTTGGATTTCCAAAATATACCCAGAGGTACGTGGAAGTGCAATCTGTGTTAGTGTTTTCTAATGCATCATGTACGATAGAAAGTATTCTGATATAATTTTCAGACATGGAGTGTCATCCAATATTCTTGAAGGTACATGGAGAACGATTTGATATACTTACGTACATGGAATAATTATTACCCCCATAATGTAACACATACAAGTAATGAAATATCCTATGTTTAAATACATTGGAACACATCTCTAGCCTAGACCTTTATGTGTGACGTTAATGTTTAAATGTTAATTGAATAAATTTTACAGTTGATCCTCAATTAGGTTTTTGTTTCAAGGCTCACGAAACAAGTTTAGAGGGAATTATTACTTAAATAAATTAATGATGTGGTGAATCTTTTGAATTTGAGATAATGGGATATTCTTGAAAAATGAAAGTAGTGATTACCATGTTGAGAAAAATACAGGGGGGGGGGGGGAATCAATATTTAAAGTTTACTAATAATTTAAATTTTTCTTTATTGAATTCCATATGTGACTTTAATAAACCCAACCCGCGTATGCACGCGTATATACCAACAGAAATTTGAGTATATTGAGATAACTTTAAAGTTTTAAGAAACAAACTTTGACTTTAGCTTATCAGTTATGCATCGTTTAGTTAAGTAGTAAATATATGCAGTATCAGTAGAATAAATCATCACATAAGAGAATCACACATGAACACCAAGATTTAAGGTGGAAACCCAATTCGGGAGAAAACCATCACTGATGTCATATTTGTCTTCAATATTTATTATATGGAAAATTGTTTACAATTTTGTACTGATGCAAACTCATATTAGTATGCAGGTATCTACCTGTAGAAGGATGCAAAGTTCTCTCATTTTCTAGCTGCTACTGGAATGGAGCTACAACCCCCTGAACTCATTTACCACCCACTACTGGAAGGGAGCTTCAACCCCCCTGATCAGAATACCAACTTCTACTGGCAGGAAGCTTCTACTTCCACACTGAAGGATTCAACCCTCAAAAACACTGCAGACCATGTTTCATCAATTTTCAGACTCGATGAAACAACTTCAACACAAATCTTCATCAAAAAAATAATAATAACCTTCACCCAATACTTCAAGCAGTTCAGTGAGATCACTATAACTAGAACTCATAAATAATCTAGACGTTAGATTTAGTATGCAAAATTAATCTTAACTATGAACATTCATCATCTTAAAATGCATAGGCTACCTTGCTTCACTGAACCCATGTGTATATGCGTTTTCCTTCACACCAACCTATGTATAGATCTGTGAATACTGTTTTTCAAAATGTGATCAGTCTCAGATCCAGATCTGAGGCTTTCAGTCAGACATATTTCTAGAAATACAAAACCCTTAAATAGTCAGTCATCATTAACCATGTTTACTCACCCACTGATCAGATTGTACATATTCAACTTAGTAGCATGTACAGTATTCAAGCAATAGCAGGAATAAACAGATAACCTCGTCAATAAGCTTTAGAAAACCCTGAATTCCATATGGGCCCTTTCTAAGACAAAGTCGTGCATATACGCACTTTTTCCAAGACAAACTAGCGTATAGATTTGTGAATAATAAAATTTTCAGATTGTTTCAGATTTGTAGAACTTACCCAGATTCTTTGAATTTACTTCAGCAAGCATCCGCCGGGTTATAGGTTTAATCATCCCTTCATTGGATCACACAAGAGCATAGTCATTTCAGGTCTAGAGATCCTGAACCATCATTGTATCCATTGGTCCATCATAGATTCAGATCTATTAATTAAAAAGAGTTCATCCCATACAGATATACCTTAGAGAAAGGTATTCAGTAACAACCCTTACACATGCACACCTTTTCACTATGTAATATTCCCAATTAGCTTATTGCTAGTTGGAATATTATATGTTGCTCTATTTTTCATTCTAGAAGAATAAATGGGGTAGGGAGACCCTTAAATCTCTTTAGTAGGAATAAAACACTTCCAATGTGAAGGGAGATTAGTTTAGATAGGAAAAATAAAGTCACCTTGGGTGTGAAAGGGGGAAATTCTTGTGGACTAGACCCATGTTTACCAAATAAACAGTGCTACCAAAAGAGAAGACAAAGCTAGTGGGAACATTGTAGTTTTGGAGGAGGAATCTTTGCAAGGAAGTAACCTCATGAATGAGTGGGGCCAAGGATTAGAAGGCTCACCAAGAATAAAAGGGAAGGGATGGTAGCCATGAGGGGAATTCAAAATATTTTCTATGTTTGGGTCTTATGACTTCTTGCATACTTCAGTTGTTTATCTGGGTTTGTTGCACTATTTAGTGCAAGGGATTCTAATGCGGGAGTTCCACACTCTTTCTTGGAGAACTTGTTGAAGGAATATGAGAGGGGAATTATGGGCTACATTTCCACTATCATACATTGGTTCAAGTGGTTACCAACATATACAGCATATTATCTTGTAGAAACATCATCATTTCTCATGGTGTTGCAGTGGGAAGGTTAAAACCCTTGATTTTGAGCTAGTTTCCTAAGAAAAAGGGCAATCCCTCTCCGGGAAAGCTAGTAAGGAGGATTTTCAGCCATTTATTGTATTTTTCACCCACATGTATACTGAGATGTAGTTGGACTGTGTGATTTCAGATCTATATATGTAGATCTACCATCTTGTACTAATGCTTTCATGAAACCCTTGTCGGGTTATCTTCATATTGTATAAAAGGGGCTAGATCTCCATTTTCTCAGCTCTTTCAGTAATATAACTTTAGATCTGTTATTTCCTATCTTATTGTTGCAGAAACCCTCACTTAATTACACTTTCACATTCTTCAGAAATTCTATATGGTGTAAGTCATGGGGTTTGGGTGTTTTTAAGCCATATTGAGCTGGGTAGATCTGTTTAACATAGCTAGAGGGATTTTTTTCTGATCCCCTTATGTATGTGAGGGATATATTACATATAATAAGGGATCCAAGTGATGTTTCTCATTATTATAGGACATTTTTCTGAAAATTGCATTTTAATTGTCCAGATTGCTAAATTTCCTAAGAAGGAATATTACACACTATGACCTTCTTCTTCTTATATATACTTTGGCCTTTACCAATACCATGAGTCAAAACCACACAACTGCTGATGGTATTCTTTGACAGAATCAAATTGACGACACAACGCTCAATACTGTGGGCCAATACCATGGTAATTCCCCTTGGTATCATAATTTTAGAGCACAGCAGATATAAATGAATTTTCTTCTTTGTCCTCACGTGTATACAAAAATTTTATTCATAAAAACTATGTATATACTAATTCTGGATGTATACACGGGTTTCCTTCATCAAATTAGCGCATACATTGCCTCCATACGTGGGTTTCCTGCATCAAACCTACATATACATTGAGAAATATTTCCTTATTCATTTCTCTGGCACATTCTCGAATTAATTTCTCTATCACATCTAAACTAACCTCTAGAAACATCATTTTTACATCTTTAACACAGGTTTCTTATCAAAAGGAAACTCATCAATTAGATTTCCATCAAGGACAACATCATCAAGTAGGCTGCCATCAAGGACAACATATTGCATCATATTGCCAACTATATCCCCCTTTTGACTTGATGGAAACCATGATGGTGTTTGATCACCACAATAGATAAATACTTTAATCATAACCATTTTTCAAACACCAAAATACTCTCCCCCTTTGTCTTCAAGGGAAAAGGCAGATCAATATCGAAACAAGGTTTCTCTTTCTTTGTTTAAAGAAGAGATCTGCAAATCTGATGTGCACTGTATTGACCATGCTCCCCCTGAGTTGATGCTGAATATTCAAAATTTTTAGTGAAGTAGATGACTCTATAACTCAACTGAGTATGACCTCTCCTATCACCAAGGACAAATACTTACATCAATGATCCAACCAAGTGGAATTACATATTTGACTCAACTGCCCAACCAAGTGGGTTTACAAATTTGAGGAAGTCCTTACATGACTGAATATAAAATTTTTACATCATAGGTCTCAACATGACCTTTTCAACAAATTACAGATATGACTTTTTATAGCCAAAACGAAAAATCTCAAGAGAGAGATCATATATCAGAATGGTAATAATGCTTCCTTTTCAACAATTCAGGTGCTCCCCCAAATCTTGTGCATCCTGAACACCTTCACCAACAAATTCATCAAAGCATCTTCATCAAGGAGATAAATATCAGAGAATGATATAGAAATATGAATACTGGAACAACAACAGAGACTACCCAATAGCACCACAACTGTTCTAAAAGTTGACCCAGAGATTTTCTGCTAGCAAAACCCATACACGTTTTTATGCACAAAAACTTGCGTATATACACAATTCTCCTTTATGAAACAAGCATACCGAATTTAATATTCTGAATTTAAGCAAATTTGATCAGAGAGGTAGAGACAACTCCCAGCTTCTATCTGAGATATTTGAATGCTTCCCTGGGTAGAGGTTTAGTAAATATATGAGCAACTTGTTCTTTGGAGGGAACATACTCCAATTTAACCTTTTTTTCAACCACTTGTTCATGTAGGAAGTGATACTTGATAGGAATGTGCTTAGTTTTGGAATGCATAACAGGATTGTTTGAAATACTAATAGCACTTGTATTATCACATAAAATGGAGATGGGAGGTGAACATTTGATTTGAAAGTCTTGTAGAGTTTGAATCATCCAAAGGAGTTGTGTGCAACATGATTCGGCAGCCACATATTCTGCTTCTGCTATAGATAAGGAAATAGAAATTTGTTTCTTGTTGAACCAAGATACTAATCGGGATCCCATATAGAATGAACCACCACTAGTTCTTTTTCGATCATCAACATTTCCAAACCAATCCGCATTTGTGTAACCATGAAGAGTGAGATCAACATTTTTTGGATACCATAGACCAAAGACTTGAGTCCCTTGTAGATATTTGAATATTATTTTTACAGCCCGAAGGTGAGACTCTTTTGGATTAGCTTGGAATCATCCAACAATCCCAACTGCATGCATAATGTATGGTCTAGTCTCAGTTAGATAAAGAAAACTTCCAATCATGGATATATATTTTGGTTGATTCACCGTGGGAGAATCATCATGAGAATTGAGGTTACACCTAGTTACCATTGGTGTACTCACAGGTTTGCAATCTTCCATCCCATAATTCTTCAGAATTTGCTTAAGATATTTTGCTTGTGATAAAAATATGCCATCTATTGCTTGTTGCACTTGTAAACCAAGAAAAAATGTTAGCTCCCCAAGTAAATACAATTTCTTGCTGCATGACAGAAGCAAATTTCTTACTCATGTTCTCTTCACTACTTCCAAAAATGATGTCACAAACATATACAACTACAATCAATAGTTTTTCATTCTCAATTTTTGTATATAAGTTACTATCAACAGATCCCTTTGAAAAACCTTGTTGATGAAGATATTTTTCAAGATGACAATACCATGCCCTTGGAGCTTGTTTTAGACCATATAAGGCCTTTTTAAGTTTGCAAACAATTTTTTAATCATTTCCCAAAATTAATTCTTATGGTTGTTTTATATAAAATTCTTCTTCTAGATCACCATTGAGGAAATCAGATTTAACATCCATTTGATAAACTTTGAATTGTTCAAATCTTGAAAAGGCAAGAAACATTCTTATGGCTTCAAGTCTACCTACAAGAGAAAATGTTTCTTCAAAGTCTATACCTTCTTGTTGAGCATACCCTTTACAAAAAGGTATAACTTTGTTTCTAACAACATCTCCATTTTCATTTAACTTGTTTTTGAATATCCATTTTGTTCCAATAACATTTTTATCATTAGGTCTTGGAACCAATTCCCAAGTATGATTCTTTTCAATTTGATCAAGCTCTTCATTCATGGCTTGAATCCAAAATTCATATTTACTAGCTTGATTTACATTCTGTGGTTCAATAGTGGATAAGAATGCTAGATAGCTAGGGGATCCTACAAGAGTTCTTCTTGTTTGGACACTTGATCATTTTTCTCCCAAAATTTGAGATTATGGATGATTCTTTTGAACATACCTGGATGGAGACTTTTCAGATAGATCTTCTTCTGATGCTTCATTTGGTTCACCTTCTATATTGTTGTTGTTTGATGAAGGAAAATATACATCATATTCATTTTTTGTTGCTATTTCCCTTTTAGGAGCTGAGAGAGACTCATCAATTACAAGATTAATACATTGAAAAATCTTCTGAAGTCTTTTATTTTAACACTTATATGCTTTAATTCTTGAAGAGTAGCCAAGAAACATTCCTTCATCTGCTATAGGTTCAAATTTACCAAGTTTTTCATCATTTTTCTTGATAGAACATTTGCTTCCAAAAAATCTAAAATTATTTACAGTGGGAAGATTACCATACCAGAGCTCATAAGGAGTTTTATCACTATTCACATGAACATGAGCCTTGTTAAGGATGTTTACTATGGTATGTGCAGCTTCTCCCCAAAACGGTTCAGGAGTTGAATATTCATCAAGAATAGCCCGAGCCATTTGTTGAACTATTCTATTCATCCTTTCTGCCACGCCATTTTGTTGTGGGGTTCCAGCTACAAAAAACTCTCTTTATGCCATGATGTTCACAAAAATCGAAGAATTCATCTGATATATATTCTCCTCCTCAGTCAGATCTAAGAAATGTTATTTTTAGATCCAATTCATTTTCAACCAAAGCTTTGAAGATCTTAAATTTTTCAAATGCTTCATCTTTATGTTTCAGTAAACCGATCCAACGCATTATAGAGAAGTCATCAATAAATAAAATATAGTATTGTTCTCCACGAGGTGACCTTTTCCTTATAGGACCACATAAATCAGTGTGTATAAGTTCAAGAGGCTTACTTGTTGATCCTTCTTTGGCATTGAATTGTACTCTGGTTTGCTTAACGAATTAGCAAAATTTGCATATGGTACTTTCAGGCAGAGTGATGCTGGGAAGATCATGAATAGCTTTGAGTCTACTAGATTTGTTGATTTGAGAGAAACTCAAATGCCCCAATATTCTGTGCCATAACCAATTTTCTAAATATTTACCTAGGTAACATTGTTCTTTGCAACCTTTCAATACATACAGATTGCTTGGTGTTCTAGTTCCTTTTATTACCATTTTTCCTGTGTCAAGTTTAGGTACCACACATTCTTTTGAACTAAAGACAAATTCATTTCCTTGATCACACATTTGACTCACATTCAATAGGTTATGTTTTAATCCATCCACATACATAACATTGTTAGCTTTTACCGTTTATTTTAGGAAAACACGGCCTTTTCCTTTAATGACAGTGGGAGTATCATTTCCAAAAGTAACATTCTTTTCCACTTCTAGAGAATTTTATGAAAGGAGTTTATTTTTATCACCTGCCATGTGTTTTGAACATCCACTATCAATGTACCATTGATTTTCCTCCCCTTCAGCAAATAAATCTATGCCACAACATTCAACTTGCAAGTCCTTCTTTCTCCATAGCTTGGAATTTGAAGGTATATGATCTTTCGGTTGAAGTTTGCTTCTGCATTCGGATTCTTCATGTCCAAAGTTATTGCAATAATTTCATTTTGAAGAGGAAAAAAATTGTTATTATTATTCTTCTTTATTCCAATCTCATTTCTTTTTCTTCTTGCTTCTCTGGTTATAATAGTTTTGTATGCAACACATTGAGCAACCTTATGACCAAAATTATTACATGAGAAACGTTGTACATTAAAGAAATTTATGTGATCATGAAACCTTATATTTGGGTTTACCTGCTGATTGATATTTCTGTTATTGTTCCTCCTTGTATTGAAGTGGTCATGCTTTACTTGTGTAGTTTGTTTGTTGTTTTGTTGAGTGTCAAAATGTTGCAGACTGGCTTTGGTGGTATTTATATAGCTTGGTGCTGAAGACTGAGAGTATTCTCCGATATATCTAAGACCTGTATTTACAAGAGGAGGGCGTTGAACCTTGATAACTTCATCGAAGGTTTCAGTTACTTTAGAAAATCTAAGGTTTAAAGTTTTCTCTTTCTCAATTTCCTTTCTTAGAATTACTATTTCACATTCCAATTTCTCATTGCCGTTCTCCTTTTCTATAAGCTAATTCTTTAGAGTATCTATGGAAATTTTGTTTTCTTCCAAACATATTTTCAGCTAATTTATTTCTTCAAGAAAATCATTTTCCTCTAGTGCATCCATAAAGGTATCTTTAGCCTCACTAGAGTCTTTTTAAAAAGCCATGATTAGTCTAATATCTTGATCAAATTCTCCTTCTTCACTATTTGATAGCCATCACTATCTTCATGAGTATAATAAATTTTTCTATTGATAAACTGATTCTTATTTCCTTTTTCCACTTCCTTTCATTTTTCAAGTTTTTCTTTATGGGGAAACTTAGGAACATAATGACACCTCTTTCACAAGAAAAATATTTAAAAGGAAGCTTACCTCTGAACATTCCAGTTCCAAGTTGTAGCTTCTTTACAAAGTTTATCTCATCTTCTTCTGAAACATACCCTGACCCTTCTTGTGCTTCTACTTCTTTTCCTTTTGTAGAAACTCTAAAGACAACTTCTTTGACTTCAGATGGACCTCCTTTTATCATTCCACAAGCAGTTAGAATACCATGAAGTTGAAAAATAGTAAGAGTTTGTAGGTCGTGCTTCTCTTTTATAACAGACACTTTTTACTCGAATTTGGGAGTTAGAGATATTAAAACATTTTCTACCAGAGTAGTGTCAGTTATGGTTTCACCCAGATTTATCATATGATTTACAATATCATCTAGACATAAAAAGAAACTGGCAATGATTTCCTCATTATGCATCCTGATATTTTCATATTGAATTCCCAGAGTTTGGAGTTTAGCACTTTTTACCCTGGTATCAGCTTCATAGATTAGAATGATTTTGTCCTATATCTCCTTTTCCATATTCAGCTGCATGACTTTGACAAATTGTGATTCAGTCAAACTTCCCAATAATGCATTGACTGCCTTTGCATTGGTTTCATAGTTCTTTCTTGCTACTGCATCTGTTGGAAGTAATGGTGGATATTGATAACCTCCTTCAACTATAGCCCATACATCTGATCCAAGAGACTGAAGATAGAATATTGTCCTTGTCTTCCAGAAGATTAAATTGTTTTCGTTGAAGAGAGGAGGCCTGGTAGATGATGTCCCATCTTGATTTCTCATCTTAGCTGATCTTCCTTTTAGCAATTAAGCTTCTTTAGAAGAACCTGCTCTGATACTAATTTTTGAGAAAAATACCGAGGGGGGATGAAGCAGTATTTAAAGTTTAATGATAATTTATCTTTTTATTTACTGAATTCCATACACAACTTTAATGAACCCAACTCATGTATGCACGTATATATACCAACAGAAACTTGTGTATACTGAGAAAACTTTAAAGTTCTCAGAAACAAACTTTGACTTTAGCTTATCAGTTATGCATTAATTAGTTAAGTAGTAAATATGTGTAGTATCAGTAGATTAAATCATCACATAAGAGAATCACACATGAACAACAATATTTAAGGTGGAAACCCAATTTGGGAGAAAACCACCACTGCTGTCACCTCTGTCTTCAATATTTATTATATGGAAAATTGTTTACAATTTTGTACTAATGCAGACTCATATCAGTACACAGGTATCTACCTGCAGAAGGCTGCAACCTTTTCTCATTTTCTAGCTACTACTGGAAGGGAGATACAACCCCCTGAACTCATTTACTAGCCACTACTAGAAGGGATATTCAACTCCCCTGATCAGAACACCAACTTCTACTGGTAGGAAGCTTCTACTTCCACATGAAAGGCTTCAACCCTAAGAAACACTGTAGATGATGATTCATCATTTTTCACACTCGATCAAATAGCTTCATCACAAATATTCATAAGAACAATAATAATAACCTTCACCCAATACTTCAATCAGAACAGTGAGATCACTATAACCAGAACTCATAAATAACCCAGACATCAGAATTAGTATGCAAAATCAAACTTAACTCTGAGCATTCATCATCTTAAAATTCATATGCTACTTTTCTTCACTAAACCCACGTGTATATGTGTTTTCCTTCACACCAACCTGCGTATAGATATGTGAATACTGTTTTTCAAAATGTGATTAGCCTTAGATCTAGATTTGAGGCTTTCAGTCAGACATCTTTCCAGAAATGCAGAACCCTTAAACAGTCGGTCATCATTAATGATGTTTACTCACTCATTGATAATATTTGTACATATTCAATGTAGTAACATGTACATTATTCAAGCAACCCAAATCTATATGAAGACTTCATTGAAAGTCAACAGAAATACAGTAGGAATAAACATATAACTTCAACAATAAGCTTCAGAAAACCCTGACTTCCATACGCCCCTTTTCTGAGACAAAACCACGTATATACGTTATTTTTCGAAGATGAAATAGCGTATATATTTGCGAATAATAAATTTGTAGATTGTTTCAGATCTGTAGAAATTATCCAGATTCCTTCACTTTATTTCAGCAAGCATGTACCAGTTCATAGATCTAATCATCTCTTCAATGGATCACACAAGAGCATAGTCATTTCATATCTAGAGATCTTGAACCATCATTGTATCCATGGGTGCATCATATATTCAAATCTATCAATTAAACAGAGTTCATCCCATACAAATATACCTCAGAGAAAGGTATTCAATAATAGCCCTTACACATGCACACCTTTGCACTATGATCTTCTTCTTCTTATATAGACTTTGGCCTTTACCAATACCATGAGTCAAAACCACACAACTGTCGATTGTATTCTTTGATGGAATCAAATGGACGACACAATGCTCAATACTATGGGCTAACACCATGGTAATGCCCCTTGGTATCATAATTTTAGAGCACAAAATACATACACAACTTTTTTTCTCCGTCATCGCATGTATACGCGACTTTTCTTCATAAAAACTTCATATATACTAATTATGGATGTGTACACAGGTTTCCTTCATAAAATTAGCATATACATTGCCTCCATACATGGGTTTCCTTCATCAAACCTGCATATACATTGAGAAATATTTCTTGATTCATTTCTCTAGCACTTACTAGAATTACTTTCCCTGTCACATCTGAAATGACCTGTAGAAACATCATTTTTACATATTTAACACATAGGTTGATTATCAAAAGGAAATTCATCAAGTAGCTTTCCATAAAGGACAACTTCATCAAGTTGGTTTCCATCAAGGATGACATATTGCATCATATTGCCAACATACCAAATTGAAGGGCCAAATTTATTGCATGAGATAAAACATAATCTATATCTATAAATTCATACGAATTTAATAAACTATAAGATAGAATACATAAATACACACTCCATTATACAATAACGAACATATTCATTTTTTTTTAAGTATGTTAATATTTGAAAGCCTATTATACAAAATCAAATTAGTTTGAAAACAAATTCTTCATTAGAAATAGCATATCAGTTAATGTTTTAAAATGTGTAACGAAAATAACCATAAAACAATAGTAAGAATATATTTCTTAAAGGAATAACTTATCATAACTATAGAGAATTTCACAATTCCAAATAAAAGGTGAAAGAAATGTGGGATGAAAAGGAGAATTAAATTGCTGATAAGCAAACAAAAATAAATCAATACATAGAGGTTTTACTAGATTTAGAGAACAAGGAAGATGCTTCAAGGTCTTATCAACAATGAATGTACATTTTTATCATTTGTGGTGAAGAGGGGCACAAATGATTTTTGTTTTCTTTTGGAGAATGTACATGGAAAATTTAGCACAACAATCAATTAGGGCACAAGGAGGGGTAAGAGGATTTTAAAAACTATATGTTTCTACAAGGAACCTTTTTATGCATGTGAAAAGATGGGTATCCAATGCCTTTTATGTTTTCAATTATTTTCATCAAATCTTGACAAAGTTTAAAATATTTATTTTTTATTTTTTTATTTTAATTTTGAACCATATTTTACAATATATTTCAAGATTACATTTGTTGAGAAACAACTAGATGAATTTAATCGACATTAGATTGCCATATTCTAAGAAAATTAACATCGTCAACCTATAGAATATCATCAATACATGCATGCTAATTTATTTCTTTTGCATTTATTATTTATGAATTTAATATTGATTAATCATGTGAGTCTTCCATGGAGAATTATATTTATATTCAATAATACACTCCTTTTTGTGGAAGCATGAATCTACGCTACACTTTGTATGTCTTCAAAAAACTTGTTCTTTTTAAAATATTCTCATAACCTTCATTTGAGAATTGAAAGAAGAAGCTTGTGAGGTTTTTAAAGGCAAGGCTCATCATTTAGGATTCAAAGAACCATTAAATGATATATATAATGATGAGTGTTATCAAAGTTTAATGTTGTTAAATATATGTTTAACAAATAATTTTTTCTTAGTTCATGCGCATTGGAAGTAGCGATATTCTATCTCCTTCTATATCTTGCCACATTTTCTCTCTTTTAACTCCTAATTTGGATATCAAACATTAATAAAACTATTTTTTATATGTTTTGGAGCACCTATTTGAGAACCGTTTTTTCTAATCCATCTTGTAAATAAATTGCAATGAATTGTAACTCATGTAAATAATATATGGAAAGTATGTTCCAATGGTTTTATTTGGTTAAATCACATCATTAGTTTTTTTTTGGTTATCTTAAACCATCACAATTCAAAGGAAATTCATAATTTGCATGAATTCAAGTAACTTCAAAAAATTACAATAAACTATGGTTTCAAGTAGTTTTCAATAATTTGTAGGTTTTCAATAATTTGTATGGTTTCAAGTGGTTTTCTTTAGTTTTTGTTACATATAGTTTTTTAATTATATGGTATTACTTTCAATTCTTATTTTAACTTAATTTTATTGTTTGATTCTCCAATTTTTTATGTTTCTTAGTCATATTTCTTAATGCATACAATATGGAGCAAGTAGTATGAGAAGTGAGATCATTTGAATTAACTATATTTGCATGAACTTCATGTTCTCTCAATGTTTGGAGTATTTTCTCATCCTTTCTATAGTTTTCTCTCATACTTCCTTTGTCGATGGAAATTTATTTCATTTTCTAGATCCATGTCTCCAATTTCCCCTCTTTGTTGTGAATCTTTGTTTAATTTCCAGGATCTGTTATTTATCTATGAAAGAATATTTATTGTTTGTTTTGCAAAATATAATTTAGAAACTAAACTATTTGTTGAAAGCGGAGGCTCGATCGAGCCATTGAACCCTATGATCCACCATTAATGCCATTAATAAAAATTTGGTAAGGCATGTGTTAATGTGTTTGGTGCACGCATGTACGAAATCACACCAACTTAAGGGGTGTGGTTTACCCTCTTAAGTTATTGGTCGCAGGAAGAAAAGATATGGATTCAAGCAAGTTAATGGAACATGATAGAACATAAACATACTAGATAGAGAAATAACATGCATAGTCAAACATAAAAATTAAACTAAAACTAAAAAAACTAAGATAAAAGCCCTAAATAGAGTCAAACAACTAAAATAATCCAAACGGCGGCGCTTACGTCCCTTCTTATTAAGTGCTGGTAGGAAATGAGGATGAAACTTTAACCCACTTGCTAAGGGGCCCTTACAACTTGGGGTTCTAAGTCACGATGCAAGGATTTCTTTACTTCCAAGCTTGCCTTGGCGCAAAGTCGCCCTCTCTCTACTATGGTGGATTGAATTTGTTGGATGGCCAAAAATTGACTCCCCTCTATCTCTGCTCCAGATCACACACTGTGGGTATTACTTGGGGAAATTTTCGCCAGCATAGCAATGTGCTCGCCAATTGTTCATATCTTGATGGCCTTTTATAGGAGAATTCAAATACTCCTTTCCTCTCTTGGTACATTGTGGATGGTGACCCAAGAGAGGGGGATGATTCCATTGTGTGCCACATTTATTCCATTGTGTTCTCCCTTGATGTCCTAAGGAAGCTTGGGTGGATGTCCTTAGGCAGCTTCAAGTGTGAAATCATTGTCCTGGAGTGTTCATTTTGTGGTCCTGGAAAGTGACTTCTGCTACTCCCAGTATTGCACGCTTTTCGGGTCAAAAGGCGCGCAAAGGCACTCTTATCGAAGGATTTTGCGCACAAAAGAATTTTTGAATTTCTCAAATCTGATTTTTCCTTAGACATTAGAGATTTTTAAATACTTTCTAGATTCTCCAATGTCTCTCAGCCCTGTAAATCCTTCTTCTTGACATTAAATAATGTCATCTTTTCTTGTACGATTTTCCAGTGTCAACAGTTGCCCCCTAATGTGTTAGGCATAGGAAGAACTGTATAGCCGAAATACATTATAATTTCTTTTCTGTATACTGTGCATAGAGAGAGAGATACCTACATGTAGCTCGGAATTAGAGACACCCTGGACCGGTTCGAAGAACGACCATGTCCTATGGGACCCCTGTAAGAAAAAATAATACAATATATACAAATTTTCTATGAGGCGAGCATGTCCCAGGATCGTAATGTTAAACAAATCTATTTGACAGATAAATGTTCTACCTATGTCACTAATATGGTAGTAATCT
This sequence comes from Pinus albicaulis, assembly GCA_034641835.2. Taxonomy (NCBI): domain Eukaryota; kingdom Viridiplantae; phylum Streptophyta; class Pinopsida; order Pinales; family Pinaceae; genus Pinus; species Pinus albicaulis. The sequence continues at coordinate 686,507,393 of CM076578.1, forward strand.
GGTGGTTGATGATGACGACTGCTAATGCCCTTAGGGGCATTTTTTCTTTGATAATAGGTGGAACGTGGTACCCATATGCGTAAACTTGGTATGGCATATGACTACGCATTGTTTGCATAGGTGCTGGCTGAGACCTTCCCATGTAAGCATTGCTGAAAGAGACGCTTATGAAGGCACAGGTCTTCGACGAATTTAATCAAAGTGTAATGGTTGTAAGGTATGATACCATCTTAACATGAAAGCTTGTGTTGTAGTCGAATGTTAGGAGGATCGATGGCATTTGTGGGAAATGATGTCTCCCATAGTGCCACCCAAGGATGCCCCTTTTATGGAGAGGGGTGATCCAAGGTACCACTTCCTTTTTGGAAAATAGGTGTTGAAGACGACAAAAAGAAAGCCTCAACCGAATGAGGGGTCGCCAACATGAAGGATTGGGATCTTGGACATTATGGGTTTAACATAAGCATGGTGGCTAGGGGTGACTGAAAACAGATGATGGAGATTCAATGGCCTAATTTTGGAGTATAATAAGTAGCTTGGCGATAGTCATAACTAATTTTGATGGGGAAATCCCTGGAGTCAGTAGGAATTCCAGGGCGGGTATAAACTGGTTATGAATGTCATGGTGGCTTTTGCATGAGGGTGTGATACTCCAACCAAGGTTGTTTACGGACTGCTACCATGGGAGAAAAAATGAATGAGTGGGTGGGGGGGCATGGTGCACTGTTTGTGGTCTCTGTACACTTACCAACAGAATAAAATAATGGGGTTTTGTTTGTACAAAACATAGAGACAGGTGCCCCAAAACATGAAAGTGTTCACTCACTGATGACGTGAGGAAGATGTTTTTCTGAGGGTGGGGGGCCCATTGGTTGGTCTCATGTGTGTGATTGATGAAGCGAATGAAAATTTTTTGCAGATGGGATTATACTAGTGGAGGTATGGTGGGCCAAATGTGAGGCACGGTAGTGCACTTTTGATCTACAACCTGACCATCCAGGAAAAGGGTTTTATTTTTTATGGTAAAACTTGACCTTATGAATGGTGGATGGATGGGAATGAGGTGCTTCCTAGACTGAAGTGGTATGGCCATGGTGTCACTTTTGCTGTGATATATGGTCTACTATGGGTGACGAGCACCATGGAGGGGAGGCTCTACTGACCAACAAGGATGTTTATCATGTGCAGGGCGAGGTGATAATAAATACAGTCGGATATGTGGAAACTATGGTCAATTTCTGATGGAGAAATGATGTCAGGATATGTAGAGTTTTCTAAGACTCTATCATGCTGGGGGTAGAATGATACTTTCTCTGGAAATTTCAATGGATGGAATTGTGGATGGTTTGCGATCTTTCCTACAAAAAAAAATACCTCAAGTGAAATCATATTCTTTATCAAATTTTATTGAAAGGCATGTGCTTTAAAAGAGAAGATGAGAGAGGGCATACCTGCCAATGCTGAAAATTTATTTTTTCAGGGGTGCAAATGTGTGGCATCGCCTTTGGGCATTATGGAGTGCTGATCATAGTGCTTCTTTCGGTCTGGTGATCAAATACTCTAAGCTCCAATTTCCCCTTGGGAGTTGTTACTTTCCTCCTAGTTTTCATTTCGGTTGGGATTGCCCCAAGACTAAGATCATAGGGGGCGTTACTGGTTACTACCCCATGTTGAGGATCTCCCCATTTGTTTTTTCCTCGGCTTATTTTTGCAAAATTTGGAGGATTTTCATAATTCTCCTGGTTGTATGGTTGCTGATGATTCTAGGAATGGTTGCACTAGATCGATCGGTGCATTACGTTGTTCCAGTGGTCCATTCTATGCAGATAATGGGGAATATCAGTTCCCTTGTCCCTGGTTGGTATATGAGTGTCGAGGTGACTTTCATGATAGCTAGGTTGTGATACGTTCTGAGTAGAATCATATGAATATACAGGGTATTGATTATTGTTGCCTAGGTGTCCTTGGACCTAATACCTGATCGAACCATCTACAGTATCGACGCGCATGGTACTACTGCTGCCTAGGTGATCTTTGGAAAAAGACCCGATCAAACCGTCTGTAGAATCGACGTGTCTGGTACTACTCCTGCCTATGTGATCTTGGGAAAAATACCCGATCAAACTTTCTGCAGAATCGACAAGCATGGTACTACTGCTGCCTAGGTGATCTTGGGAAAAGGACCCGATCAAACCGTCTGCAGTATCGATGTGCATGGAACTACTGCTTACTAGGTGATCTTGAGCCAAAGACCTGATCAAACCATCTGCACTATTGACTTACCTGGTCACTTCCTGAGTATCATGGGTGTTACTTCTTCCTAGGTGATCTTGGGCCAAAGACTCGTATCAAACCATCTACAGTAGTTGATGCACCTGGTCACTCCCTGAATACAGATTACTGCTACCTAGGTGACCTCGGGTCAAATAACCAATCATGCCATCTATATTAATCGATGCACCTGATAACTCAAGAAGATGAGACAACCAGGCTCCCCTATCCCTGGTTGGTGTATGGTGGCTTGGGGGGAGGAGGGACAAACGGTTGTCTTTCTGGTGACTGTCATTCCTTTTGCAGGTACAGGATGATACGATGTTTATCTCCAGCAAACTGGGTGGAGGGATGCTCCTGATAGGATCGCTCGATGGCATGTAAGGTGTCCCTATATCGTGGGATCTTTGGGAAATGATGGGTATAGTGCCCATAATTGCTACAGATAGTGCATGCATGATTGGTACGCAATGCTTTGCCTTTACCTTTCATGGCAGGTTCTTTTTTACGGGAATGTGGTGTCGCGATGTCTGCCTCATAGCCGAGGAGTGGTTTTAATTAGTCAAACTCTAGGTAGATATGGGTAGGGTGTCCTATTACATCGCATATGGGGCAAACTGGTGATTCTCGTTGTATGGCGAGAGTTTCATCTCTTCTCGGTTTCTTATCCATAGTCATCTATTTTGCAATGGGAATTTCCTTTGCAGGGATGTTTTAGACCGTTTCCTGAATGGGTGGGGCCTCCTTTGGACTGAAGGGCTTTAACCTAGTGGTAGTGATGTATGTGGCTCCTATCCTAGTAGGGCGAATGAGATACCAAACTGGTATTTCAAACGATATTTTGGTAACACCACTATTTCCAAAACCTGTTCGAAGACGAAACGAGTTGAGGGGTAGAGGAAAGGGGTTTGGGAAGCGACGTAGGCTAGAGAGGTTTCCATGGCCTAGGAATTAGTATAATTACTGCTTGTGTCCCTGTCCTAACTAGCTTTGGTGTTTGACGTGGACATCATGCACACCAGATATCCTATGACATTGGGTTATGACTCAGGTATAATGGGGTGATATCCTAGGAATGATCCTAGGATGGATGATGGCTTGAACTGGCCAGGGCCATATTATTGGTACCGTGAAAGTGTGTGTGAGGATGTATGTACATACGGTAGAATTACATCAATGTTTGTTAGGGGTTTTTTCTCGCTATATGTCAATTGGTCAACAGTAATGATGTGGTCCTTTTGGGGGAACATCATAATGTGGATGACGGAGGAGGCTATGGCTGACATGTCATACATATAACTTTGACGAAGGAGTATATTATAGTCCAAGTGAGCGTTGAAGACTTAAATGTCTATCAGGACCGTCTTTCTAGCTAAGCAGACATGGAAATTTTGGTAGAGACCAATGGTGGTTGAAGGAGGACCATCATATGCTCTAAGCGTGATGACTAATGGTATTAGTTCGGGAGACCCTAACTTCTTCCAAACCTTTTTTCGACATGATGCACATGGATGCACCCTTGTCAATGACACATCAGTGAATGGTGATATTTTGGACTGACACTGGTATCTGAAAGGAAAGCATTGAAGGAAGCCTAGGGGTGGCTTTTTCTAAATCAAAAGCCATTAGGCACGTATCAGCAGGGTCGATATCATCTAACGTATAAAGAAAGACTTTCCATTATTTTGGGCAGGACTAAAATACTTCCAAAGCTAACATAACAATGATATATTGGGCTAGATCATCCATGATGCCATAATTATGGGCCACTTTGGAATATTTTCCTACTCTCCTATTTGGTCCCTTAGCCATCTGTTGGGATAGGGTCCCCTAAAAGCTGTGAATTTTGTATAATTTTGTATATGTTTGATATTATTTATTCTAGCGTAGGAGTTTTGGGTGGGTCAAAGCCCCAAATTCATTGTAATGGGTCAAGGGTAGACCAACAGTCTGCAAACCATGGTTTGTGAACCATTCGAAGCGTAGGCTAAGTCATTATAAATAGGCGGACATTTTGAGTCTTAAGGAAGGAATTAAGTCTAATGCTAAGTGTGAATTTTTAGATCTATTTTTGGTCGATAGGGTAAGGACTCTTATTGGCTATGTGCACAGAGATCCTCAGTCCTGCTGTGTGTGGACCCTGTTGGTTGTGTGCACAGGCTATGTAAAATTGTATTAAGTTTTGGATATTAATATATGCGAATCTGGATAAAGTATTTTCTACATTAAATGATCTGAGGTATTTCTTTTATTGCAAAATATTGGATCTGTTACCTACTATACTATGAATCTTCCTATGTTATGATATAATTGTACCCTATCGATGATGCGTTTTGATGATATATGCTGATTATTGTTGGTATGCACATGGATGCGGAGTCATTAACTAGATCCATGCATGACCATAGCTTTGTATATTGTGATTAGAATTTTACTATCCTGCGAATAGATATGTATGGTACGAACTGGATAAGGGAAACATAGCTTTTCTTGACTTACCTACTCTCTCCCTCAGGGTACGGAAACCTCGTTCCAGCACCCTCCCATACTACTTCGGGTTAGACTTTGGCCTGCGCAAGTAGGTCACTACCAAAAGAGCCACTAGTATAGGCATTTGTTGGCAAAACTTAACCTCCAAACCTAGGTCAGGACCCCTCAAGCCAATAAATGGTTCTTTTGTCGGGAACAAGAGCATTTTGATAGAGGGGTTGGGTAATTCCAAGGGAAAATTTGAAACCTGAGAAGAAATAAATTGAAGAGTGGTTCAAAAAATAGGTTCAGGAATTTGTGGTCCAAGAGAATCATAACGCAATGTTGACAGTAGAAAAGTGGAAAAATAAGTACATTTTCATAGAGGTCTACGAAATATTCTTCATAACATTTGCAACCGAGCTTCAGGAGTGGCTCATATATTTCTAGAGGTGTTGGAAGGACGAATGGATCATGCAATGGACTCCAAAGTTGATCCAGTAGTTAGAAGAGACTGATAACACCATCACTCGTATAGTAGATCACTGGGTGAACAGTGTGCTCGGACGATTTGTGATGGAATTTGCAATCGATCAATTTGTGTCCTACTCAGAGGCAGAGCGGAGGTTCTTTAAAGGTTTCCACGGTAAGTTTCTGAAAACCTTACCATTACTGATTAAGATATTGTTGTGTGAAAAAAAAATCCTGTGTGATCACACAGAGTGAATGAGCTCCGATCAAAGCAAGGGTACAACATGGAGTGGAAAATACTAAAAAACTAATCAAGAAGGTGATTGATCTGTCTACAACCCCTTAAGAGATTTAGCTGCTCCTAACCCTCCAAGTACACCACTTTAAAATCAGCATAGGGGTAAGAACTCACCCATACCTCCCCCACTAGAAGAAAAGATGGCCTCGCACATGAAGCTACCTACCTTTAAGGGAATAGGAGACAAACATATGGATCTGATCTGGTTTGTTGCAGAATCAGTATGGACTGCGCAGAATGTGGCCAGCGATGCGGTGAAAAATGTGCAGTTGTCCCTTTCCTTCGAAGGAACAACCCTGGATTGGTATATGGGATACATAGTGCATCATGCTAACGCGACCATTCAAGAGGTTAATAATTCCCTAAGACAACAGTTCAAGTAGCCTAAATCCTACTCTTAGATAGTAAATGATCTAAAATATTTCAAGCATGGACCCTCTGAGTCTGTGTGGGAAGTTGAATAATGACTCAAAAAGGTAATCACAGAAGGGGAATTCTTGTATGATGATAAACAACACAAGGATTGGTTCATTGTTATGTTGCTACCTCACCTACGTGTACCTATGGGTCAGCAAGCCATTGAATCACAAGAAAAATCCTTGTAGATTTCTATGAAGTTGGAAGCTGTACCAAGGGATGATACCCAGTTGGGAGTCCAACAGATCCAAGAGCAACTGGGGGCGATGCACATGGAGATATTGAACCTGTGAAAGGACCGATGAAAAGAAGCTAGTCCAGAAATATGGTGCATACGATGCAGGGTATTTGGGCATACCAAGGATTAGTGCCCACTGCTAGTAGACTACCTACAAGCAGGGGGACCCAGTCCATTGTGCCCAGGACCAACTAGACCTGCATTGCGGTGCAATGATTGTCACATAGCCGACTTGCATGATACTAACCATTGCCCCCATATAGGTGCAAATGTTTCAGAACTGAAGCAACAATGGTGCAGGTTTTACCAGTCAATAGGACATGATGAGCAGAACTGCCGAACTTATGATCTAATGATATATTGGGGAAATATATATATAGGGTACAATCAGATTCGGCTTCACCCAGGTCCCCCGTAGGTATAGGTGGCTCCCCAGCTAGGGGCAGGGGAGGGGGCCGAGGTGGAAGTGTAGGTAGGGGAAGAGGACAACTGATATGGTATAACTGCGGAGACATAGGGCACTTCGAGAGGGATTGCCTGAACCCTGCAAGAAAATCCTACATATACTGTAGACAGTTGGACCATGTGATTGAAGACTGCCCAATTCTGATAACCAATATGCAAGAAATGAAGCAGACACCTATGCAGAATGTACAAAGGGTTAAGGTCGAGCCTCGAGATGAAGGACCGAGCATTAATTTCATAACACGCAGTGGCATGGCCACTTGGGGAGATGCGGAGAGAGCTGAGGTGGAGCCTCTCATCTGAAAAGCAACCATCAAACAAGACAGTTTGGATTTATAGAAGGAAAGGGAAACCTTTGTCACAACTCGACAAGACTTTGTGAAGGATGAGGAATCCACCTCTCGAAACCCTGCGAACCTCAAAATAGATGATGAGGTCAAACCATTCCTGCAGGCCTGTATGAAGCTACTGTGAAACCAAAGGGTCATATAAAACCTCCAAGATTTGATAGATAGCTGCGCAGAAAAAACAACCCCATCTTTGGAAGTTAGGGATTTGCACAAACTATACAAGCATAAGAAGCGCACCGGTAGGGAAATGTGGCTAACAGCATAAATTGGTGATTATGAGATGGATCAGGTTATCTTGGACCTAGGCTCATATGGGAACGTACTACCTAAACAAACTTGGTAGAGAATGGGTGAACCAAAGTTGGAATGGTCCACTATCCAGCTGCACATGGCCAATCAATAAAATATCATACCATTGGAAAGACTATCAAATATCATGGTCGATATTGCAGGAATTAGGGTCCGAGCTGAATTCGAGGTTATTTAGATTGTAGAAGATGTGGACCCCTATCCTGCGCTTCTAGGATTGGACTGGGCCATAGATACGGGCGGTGTCATCAATTTTGAGAAAAGAAGCATGGTATTTGAAAATGAAGGTACAAGGGTGATAGTACCATTAGACCCTGCAGAAGGAGAATGGTATACAGAGCCGGTGTGTGAAGAAGAAGATGTGGATCATATTTATAAGTTAACTACGTGGGACGAATATTGGATCAATTCCACAGTCGATGGTGTCCTCTACTGGGAAAAGGATGGCGAGTGTTTCTCTGACTCCAACTGGGAAATAGAAAATTGGAAGAACCAATTACATGATGTCTCTGCACTGCGTTGTCTCAAGATCACAAAGGACTTCCGATGCATCTCCTCAGAGGTAAGAGAAATTCCCTACTTTGATCTTTCTAATAGCATTAAGGATTTTTTGTGAACATTTGAAGCTGAGGTTCTACGATAACGAAGGCTATGGGAACTTAATCTAGGTATGCACGAAATACCTACAAGGTGGTGGGATACGCATAAGGGGGCATTCCAGGATTGGGAATATTGTCAGGATGCGATGATCTTGTGATTTGAACCTCCAACCAACATGCGCGTGAAAACATTTCTTGGCCCTGAAGACCCGCGAGAGCATCTATTCTCTTGGATGGAAAACTAGTGTGACCGAACCATAGAATATTGGGTTCACTTCTTTAATCAGGCCTTGGGACCAATTCCCACCACATGGTACTTATATGCGGAGCTACATCAGTGCACCCACCACTGGGAAGCATTAAAGGATGAATTTTTAGGGACATTTGGGCTAACAGGGGGCTTGGAGGTGCTTGACGAAGCTCTGCAGAATATTGATACCCTTGTATTTGATGAAACACGTCCTTCTACAAAACTGGGGATACCGACATGGGAAATGAAAATGCAGGATATCATCAACTGTCGAAATATAGCCATCGAAGAATGCAATGAAGATCCACGCAATGTCTCCATCCCGGAATTAGAAGGATAGTGCATAGTCATAGGACCACTGATACATATTGTCGATGTTACGAAGCCTCTGAAGCTGCAATAAGTTAACATTGGTAGGGAGGAGAAGCCAAAGTTGGCTAAAATTGGGGATTACTAGGATAATGATATGTTAGGCAGGGTTGCAGATTGCTCACAGAATACCAGGACTTATTCCCGACCAAGTTTTCGGAGCTTAAGGGGATCATAGGGGACCTAGGGGTCATGCGCATCACATTAAAACCAGATGCGTGCCCTGTGAAGCAATGCCCTTATCAACTGAATCCTAATTATAAGCAAAAGGTTAAGGAAGAAACCGATAAAATTCTTACTGCAAGTATCATCGAACCAGTCGAACAGTCGGACTGGGTAAGTCCAATGGTGGTTCAATAGAAAAATAAAAAAGGGGAGATACAGATCTATGTAGACTTATGCAAACTAAATGATGCCTGCGTACATGATCCCTTTCCCACATCATTCTCAGACGAAGTCCTTAACAGTGTAGGACGACAAGAAGCCTACTTGTTTACTGACGGGTTCTTAGGATACCATCAGATCAGAACCACTCTTGAAGATCGCAACAAGACTATGTTTTCTACTGAATGGGGATCCTTCCAGTATATGGTCATGCCGTTTGGACTCAAGAATTCCCCTACTATCTTTTCACGAGTAGTAGTAGCATTGTTCAAAGAGTTCATCCAAAAATTTTTGGAATATTAATTTGATGATTGGACTATCCTCGACTTAGTAAAGAAACATGCGTTGAACCTACGCATGATGTTGTATGCCTGTCGAAAGCACCAGATCTCCATAAATATCAAGAAGTGTATCTTTTGTGTACCCTTCGGAATCTTGCTCGGACATATCATGTGCCGACAAGGGTTGATGGTTGACCCTGCGAAAGTTGTAGTGATCATAAATCTGGCAGTACCTACAACTGAAAAGCAGTTGCATTCGATCCTCAGACACACAGGCTACTACTGAGAGTTCATTCAAGGGTATGAAATGATCACAACACCTATGGAAAAAATTCTTAAGAAAGATGTTTCATTTTTTTGTGATGACAAGTGTTAGAAGAGCTTCGAGCTACTCAAGGAAAATATGGTCTCTGCGCCTATCCTAATTTTTCTTGATTGGGAAAAGGTGTTCCATGTTCACGTCTATGTATCAGGAATCGCCCTAGGAGAAATCCTTACACATCCTAGAGATGGCGACATTAACCATCTGGTTGCATTCGCAAGTAGGAAACTCTCCAGTGCAGAGCACAACTACTCTACTACAGAACGGGAGGGCTTGGCAATGGTCTATGTGTTACAAAATTATCACCACTATCTATTAGGAGGACACTTCAAAATGTTTACAGATCATTCAGCTTTAAAGTACCTAGTGAATAAGCCTGTGTTGGAGGGGAAGAGTTACCGATGGCTACTACTGTTCTAGGAATACGACTTTGAGATCATTGTCAAGCCAGGGAAGTTGAATGTCGTGCTGGATCACTTGTCCCGAATCGAGAATGGCGAGGAACCCACCAACCTGGAAGAAGGATTGCTGGATGCGCAACTATTTTCTATTAAGGTCGTTGATGCACACTTCACTGACATCATCCAGTTCTTGACTATAGGCATAACACCAGTCGAATATTCGGTACAACAGAAGAAGGAGCTGGTAACCCTCGTTGTAGATTTTACCATCATCGCAGGCATCTATACAATATGGGAGTTGATGAAGTGTTATGAAGGTACGTTTTGGAGCAGGAACGACATGCTATTTTGGCCGAAGCCCATGATGGGGTGGCAGGTGGTCACTACGCAGGGAAAGCTACAACGCAAAAGATCTTGAGAGATGGATTATGGTGGCCTACCCTACATAGCAACTCTCATGACTATTGTAAGGCTTGCAATACATTCCAACGAACTGGAAGGCCATCCCGTAGAGATCAAATTCACCTTCAACAGCAAATGGCCCTACAGGCATTTGACAAATGGGTCATCGATTTTGTAGGACCTATCAACCCACCCAGAAAAAAGAGAGGTGCCCGTTACATTATAAATTCCACTGATTATGTATCTAGGTGGGAATAAGCACAAGTGGTGAAGGATTTCACTGCAGATACCGCTGCACACTTCATCTTTGAGCAGAATCTAACTAGATTTGGATGTCCGAAAATCCTGATGAGCAATAAAGGTACACATTTTTTCAATGAAACAATACACACCTTGATAGAAGAATTTTGGATCCATCATGCGAAAATAATTCTATATCATCCGCAGGAAAACAGAGCTGTTGAAGCTTTTAATAAAGTCTTAGAGCATGAATTGACTAAGGTCTGTAATGCTGATCGCAACGACTGGGACGTACGCATCCCATATGTTCTTTGGGCCTATCGAACCACTTGTAAGAAGTTGACAAGGAGAACGCTGTTTAGGATGGTCTATGTGAAGGAGGCAATTATGCCCATGGAATATATTGTTCCTAGCCTGCACATCAAAGCCTTTAAAAATATGGAGGATTGTGACATCATGGAGGAACGTTTAGTACAGCTTGTAGCTTTGGATAAAGACTATTTTATTTCTAATTTCCATCAGCAGGTTCAGAAGGTCTGGAATAAGGCATGGCATGATCGAGATATTTCAAAAAAGTCATTTTTAGAGGGTGACTTAGTGCTACTATATGACAGTTAGTTTGTGAAACACCCATGGGAAGTTCCGACAACACTGGCTAGGACCCTATGCAGTTAAAGAAATGATAGATGGAGGAGTTGTTCGGTTAGGCACCATGCGCAATGATATGCTACACATCTATTTCAATGGCATCCAACTCAAACCCTATTGGATCAAATGACTATATGGCCGATGCAGCTATATAGAGGGGCTACGCCCACCAAGAAAGCTCAGAATGGAACGTACCATGATCTGTGCAAGGTGTGGCCACCGAAGTCGAGGCTTGAAGGGATGTGTGGGGGACACAAGATAATGTTCAGAGTGTAGAAGGGGTGATGGAAGTGTAGAAGCATGCTAGGAATGCAAGAGGTCCGCTGGGAGTCCAGGGCTATGGTGGGCACACAGGCAATGCGAAAACTAGCCGTTCGAACAGTAAAATCGAGTAATAATCAAAAGTTACCGTTGAAAGGAATGGGTGGCCAGCATTTAATAAGGCAATTCCTACAGATTTTTAACCGTTTGCTTGATGGTAAGTCCTAGGTGAGATTTACCCAACCATTGGTTGACTGTGAAGGCTATAAAAGGAGAAGGATAGATCAGTTAAGGGTTTTGTATCGCTTGAATAGTATGTACTTGTTGTGCTTGTCCTTGACGAATTTTTGTTGTAAATTTTTTGTGCCTATTACATTCCGTTCATGTCTGAGCAACCTTCTCCCTCTGACAGTAGCAACCCAGAAACCGAGGAAGTTGTGGAGGTTCAGTCCGAAGCCGAAGAAATTATCTCCATGCCAATCCCAACCAAGAGGAAAGGAAAGGAAAAATCTCAAGGTTCTGTTGTGGCCATCAACAACCCCCCTTCTTATTTAGTATTATCACTACTACTAAATATGTGGGGACCTTTAGTCAAGAAATTTAAAAAATCGATTAGTGCTTGTATTTCCTTTTTCAATAAAAATTACTATCATAAACTTAGGAGAATATCCCTTGAAAAATCTAAAAAAGCTTAAGTTTTATGATAAGGTAGGATAAAATCATTCCTTAAGAAATGTCGCATCACAAAAAAGTAATGGATACCTCTTTACAAGCAGAATTCTAAAATTGCAAGATCGCAATGCGAAACTATGCACTAAAAACATTCATCGCATCGCATGCCTGAAATGTCATATCTTACGCTGAAAAACCTGAAACTGTCGAGATGCGATGGCACATATCGCAATTCACATTTCGCAGAAAAAAACATTAACAGATGATTTCCATATGTTACGCTCTAGCGATTTTGCGATTCTGCGATATCGCAGTATTGTGATATTGCAATTCCGCGAGATTGCGATATACGATACTACGATCTGCGATATTGCGAAGCAAATCGCAGATCGACTTATCACAAATATTTAGGACTCGTTGTATGAAAAATATTTTTCCATAAACTGAGACCTGGTTATGTGCTTTAATGTTAATCAATGAGTTAGTTACCAATCATTAATGAAATAGTGTTTTGTTCTGATCGAAGAGCCATTTCACGTAAGGTGGTATATTTTATATGTCTTCGGCATTTAAAGCTTTCCCGTCACCTTTTTCTTATCATTATTCTCACCTCATTTGTAAACTATAGGAACGAAGAGCATAAAAATATACAAAGTAGTGTTCAGGATATTATGGGAAAGAAAGACAAAGCTTTGAGTTCTGAAGACAAAGAAATGACGCCCTTGTATACAGAGACCACCTGTAATAAAGATTCTGGTATTACTACTTGGGAAGGCATGTACAGTCTACTTGAGGAAAAGAATCCAAAAATAATGGAGGTTACAGCTACTGCAGGCTCACATGGGTCTTCTAAGGCATCTATTTCAGAGCTAGCTTGCTCATTCTTGCACCGGATAGCAGCGAGGCCCAAAATTCTTCCATACACGGACATGGTTAAATGGGTACTGGACAACATTGACATTACAAACAGACAATTCGAGACTCAGGTTCAAGGACTCATTGGCTCATTCACTCCACAAGATTTCAGACTCATGTATCGTTTACCAGAGCCACCAATTCATGGAGAATTTTGCTAAAGAAAATGAAGACCTGGCAGAATCCACCAAGGACTGGTCAAGGAGGGACGAACCACTAAAAAAGGATAAACATGGTATGTATAGTACTGTTTCTCTCACCTCCCCATATTGCTTTACTGCTGCTATGCTCTGTAGACTTTTTAGGAAGCCAAACATTAATAAATTTTTATCTGAATGGCTACCATTATTGAATGCCGCCATTAACGCTACTATTGTGGATTGGAGTAAGATATTATCTGACAACTTAGCCACAACCATTTTAAATTACCGGTCTAAAAGAACTGTTTCTCAAAGAATTTATTCCCCTTTTTACTTATCTACATATGTGATGGATGTAATCTGTTATATTTCCAAGTTTCCTTTAATGGGTTGGAAATGGACAACTCAAGACCCCTTACCCATTCATATTTATCATAATGAATTGTGGGATTCCAAATTCACTCCATATTTTTACAAGATTTGTCATGGAATCATGTTGCCCCTGTACAAAATGTTATATGATAAAGACGCTCCAAGATTTTCTCCCGAAGCTGAAGTAGATATACTCCCTGTCGCGAGATGGTTTCGAGAAGAACTGTTTACATATGTTAGGGTATTCGGAAGTCTAGCTTCCCCTCATGTCTTACCTTTTTATGTTCCTAATAAACTCATGGCATGAGAAATTGTTTATCAAACTTGCGAACAAAGAGGTTTGACTAAATATTTGAAGGACAAAAAGAAGGCTATTTGGCCACAATTTTCTTTGGCCTGTGGGGCCTTTTCACTATTTGATGTAGGCCATGAATTCAAAGAAGTAAACAACATAACATGTCTACGATTGTTCAAATTTCCAGGAATACTATTTGACCCTTATGATATTGCTAAAAATTTCACTACTGCAGTCAAAATAAAGGTGTTTTCTAAAGAAGATGATCTTTTTGATGACATGTTCCAACAGAAAGGTACACTTAAAGAGGTTCTAAATTTGGCCCAAATGTGATTTCCTCCAATAGAATTTCAAGAGTTCAAGATATATAGGGAAAGGAGGTTAGCTAATATCCCTTTGGATAAATTACGCTTGGAACCCATAAGGGAACCATCTCCCAGTATTAGTCTCAGTGGCAGTTCAGGCACAGACAGATCTAAATCTAAGTCTGGGAGAGAAACTTCAGAACACTCTAAGAGGTCTGAAAGTGACCATGATAAAAGTGAAGGGTCAGTAAGGGATACTGCCCAGTCAAAAGAGCTCCCACAACAACAGGTTTTGACCTCTTCACAGCTAGATCCTCCCCCTCTCATTGTCCAGCCACCATGAAACAGAACTGAGCTAGATAAAGAATGGGAGACATTCAATGATCTAATCAATATTGAAGGAAAAAGCACAAAGACACCTATGAGTAATGTACGGGCAACAAAAGATATAGTCATAGGAACAATTATCAACATCTCAGAAATGGAACATATTCCCATCACCCCATCCTCTGAACTTATGCTCAAAATAGAGGAAATTCCTCCTCTTGATGCATTTTATAGTCCACAACACAAGGCAGTAGTGAGAAGATAAAGAAAGAAAATGAAATTGGAAAACGTGCTCTCTCATAATTGAGAACAATTAGACATCCTATGGCAATATCCTACCACCGATCCCACTGAAAATCTCACCAAATTATCTCAGATCACAGGAGAATATGCCTCTACGACCATTGATAAAGAATCTGAGGTACGACAACTACTGAAAGAAAAGGAAGATCAAATACAGGTTTTGCAGCAACAGCTGCAACAAGCCAACGCCAACAACGAAGCACAGAAACAACTTGAAAGATTACAATAGGACTTCCAACTAATGAAAATAGGGTACCAGAACAGTTTGGCTGAAAGAGAAAAACAATTACAGGTTATGCAAGAGATGCATAAGGATGATCCTAAGCTTACAGAATTCATCACATAATCCATTTCCTTAAATGATCAACTACTACAGAAACAAGAAGCATTATGCCAAAGAATATCACAGTGGAACTCTTATTGCGAAATAAGCGATAAAATCACTAATCAAGTCGTAGAATTACGACATGATTACGATTTAATTGATAAAAGAGTTACCGAATATTTGGCCTGGCAAGAAACAGAGGAGGGGAAAAGAGAAGGCGCACCAATAATCAATGATAATCACAAAGAAATGCTATTTAAAAAGTGGGACGCACAAATCAGGAAAGCAGAGCAAGCGGCAGAAGAAGCAGCCACAACAGCAAACAATGTTATTGATTGCATAAATGAAAATTTGCACAAGGCAAATATAATCTCAGAAACCACTCCAAGGTATCTACCGAAAGTACAACAACTGCAGACAGGCTGGAGACAGAAGGCTCAAGAAAAGTCAGAATCAATCAAAACATTAACTAAGTTGAATTGGGATTCTTACTAGGCGTATTTGGTAAAACCACACAGCCAGTGCATGACTCTCAAATGTATCATCAATTCTGCCGAGAAGATGTCGGCAGCTCTTGCCGATTCCATTTTCACAGGACAGTTAAAGTCGGAAGTCGGCCAGTCGACTCTTCTCAAACAAATGCTGAATGCTTGCGATTTCAAGGAACAGATACACAAATAGTTAGTTGTTAGTTTTAATTTTAGATTCAGTATTAGTATTAATTTTTCTTTATTTTTGCTTGAAATGAGGACGGTCATTTAAACCGTATCCTACATTTTTGTAATAAATTATTTCTAGATTTAGTTGGTAGTATTTAAACCCTTCTCATGCGTTTAGAGAAGGGTCCTGAAATTTGTCAAAGACTTGTCCTCAGAACATGCACTTTTGCACCCTCCGAGGAGGTTTTGATGAATGAATGGAATAGGATTTATTGATATCTACATTTAGTATCTACTACTGATGTTGCACTTTTTTACTCTTAGTGGATGTTGGATTAAGAAAAGATAAATCATTATTGCTTGAAGCTCATGAGTAGAACTAGTTATAAATGGTACTTTTATCTCTTAACTATTTCTACCTTTGTGTCAAAGTGATATTCATGTTTAGTTTTTTATATATTGATGCGTGAATGCTTGAGTTATCATTTGGCACTTCTGTATGGTGATAGCTATTTATTTATGCTTAATATATGAGTAGCTTATTATGCGATATGTTTTTCACAATTGTTTCGTTTAAATTTTTATATGAAGTGGTTTATCTCTATTGAATTCTTTTCTTATAACAGTTGAATAATCTTTATTACCAATTGTTATTTGAAATCATTTTAGATCGCATAACAGAAAGATTACATCCCGGGTTAGTGTAGAATTAGATATTTCTTTTTATTAGAATACAAATTGCATGTTATTAGATTAGAGGTAGAATAAAAGCATTTCACTTAGGAAATTTTAGAAAGGAAATATCAATTCTCAACACACACACACATATTGGGAAACTGGTCCCATATCCCCTGTCGGACCCACTATACCAAACGGAAAAGGAGCTTTTAACCAAGGTCCGGACTGGGTGGGTATCCCCCTTGTTGTAGACTCGATTTTCGGGGCTTCAACATATTTGGTGCTAGAAGGAGGGCCCCGAACTATAAATGGCAAGTAAGTCAAAATATAAATACCATTCTGAGAGTAAATCGCCCTCACCATCTCCCCCGACTTTCCCATCGCACTTAGAATCTTTAAATCTAGAGCCAGAAGTCGAAAGAACAACAGTCACTGCCACAAACTCTAACATTTCAGAAGAATTTATTATTGAACCTCCTGAAGTTGAATCTTTGATCCATAAACTTCAGCAATTCTCAATATCACCTCAAAGATCTGATAAATCTCAAGGCAGCGTGACTTCACAATATAACCCTACTCATCCTCTCACCAGATTAAAGAGCGAAAATTTTGGTGTTCAGCCAACCGATTTACCTCTACCTACAAGGAAGAGAGAAAGGAAATCACCTAAAGGGTCTGATAGCGAGACTCTTTCATCATCATCATCCATCTCAACCTCTTCACCGTGAAGTCAACCATCCACCCCTCCACTTCAGATTATTTTCCATCAGCCCACTGTAACTTCCACATCTCCTTCTCAAACATCTGGAATTGTAATATCCGCATCTTCCCAACTACAGGGATCATATTCTGTGCTTTCCTCTGTTGGTAGTTCAACGATGGCCCAATCTCCATGGAATAACCCAGGGATAGTATTAATTCCTGCGCCCTTGAGTCAAATACCATCCCATCCTGAAAAATGGCCTCCTAAGTTTAATCTTGAAGTAGGCATGCTAGCAGAAGAACATATAAATAACTTTATGTTATCCATAAATCTCGATGGAGTTACCAATGAAGACGCTGTCATCCAAATTTTTCCTTATACTCTATAAGGAGCAGCCGGATCATCGTATTTCTCATTACTGTCTGGATCTATCACTAATTGGGATATCTTTCAAGATCAATTTTTGACTAAGTTCGGTGATGACAGGTCTACGGTGACAGTGATCAATGACCTGTCTAACCTTAGGGCCGAGTCAAAAGAACCTATCAAAGATTTTAATTCACGTTTCAATAAATTGTTAAATAAAATTCCTACTGCTTCCAAGCCTAGCGAAGAAGTGCGAAGTGAATGGTACATCTCTGCTTTACCATCAAACATAGCAATCTTCGTTGATAGGGCTAACAAGACAACTTTAGCTGACAATATGAAAGAAGCAATAGCGGTAGAGAAACATATCATAGCCCTAGAAAAGAAAAACGTGAGAAAGGAATGAAAATCCAAGAAGGTTACTTTTAAGGAAGACCCCAAGAAAAAACAATCGAAAGATCCGTTTGATTTAGAAGGATTGCAGAAAGTTCTGAAAACCATGTCCAACGAAATGGTTGACATTAAGAAACAAGTGACAGAAACATCTTCTAAAAAGTCGTACAAGCCTTATAGAAGAAACCCTTCGACCGATTCAAAGCCGCCAAATGCTATCACAAGTGCTGAATTAGAAGAAGAAGAAGAAGAGGAGATTGCTACTGAAGAAACTGCCGATGAAGAAGAAGCTGTAGAGGTACAAGGTATGTGGGATTTTATCCTCCCAGATGAAGAAGATCAAGAGAAATCCCTGGTTATCACTTGAAGTAGAAATCAACTTGATCCTCCTCAACCTAATCCTAAGCCAAAGAGCGCAAGCTCAATGACTAAGGATAAAGTTGCAGCCAAGAAAACGGCATCTAAAGCGACTCAAACTAGCCCAATCCAAACAGATTCATCAACTCCATAAAAAACGCTGATCGTTTTGGATGAAATGGAGTATAATATCATATAAGACATGAAGAAGACTAGGGCTAACATCATTTTTTATGAATTGAGAAAGTTAAAAGACCAAAAAAAGGTACTTTTGAAAGAATTACATGATGTACCAGAAAAACCTTTGCCCGCTCCTGTAATCTCTCAAGATTCCCATGAAATGGGAAGACCTCCAACTAATGTGATTAATAAAGTTGATCTAAAAGATATCGCTTTAATTGGAGGAAGGTCGAGATCTCATACTCCCCCATTTCTTCTTACTTTTGAAGTTTTCAATAAAAATTTTCATAATTTCTTAGTGGATTCTGGAGCTTCATCTAATATTTTACCAAAATAAATATGTGCAAAGTTGAACATTCAACCGCAAAAATCTGTTGTGCGCATAGTTCAGCTAGATCGATCGCAAGTTGAAGTGATTGGCGAATTAAATCAAGTTACCATAAGGTTTTCATCTAATCCAAAGGTATGTCAAGTTATCGACATTTTAGTTGCAGATATTCTAGAATTTTATGGCTTAATTCTTAGCAGAGATTGGTTAGAAAAACTTCACGGATACTTTGCAACTGATTGGTTGCACATGTGGCTCCCTTACAATGGCAAACCAAATCAGATAAAGGTTGAGCGAGAAAAACATCAGAAATACATAGTAATAGAACTGGAAGGAGAAAATGAACCGGTAGCATACAGCAATAATATCATTGGCAACTACTCAGTTGATTCTTTCTTAGGAAATTTTAATGCTCATACTTCACCTTACTTAGAACATTTTGTTTTATCTCAAGTAGAAATTTTTTCTCAAATAGATAGTTCTAAATGTATTAATTTTATAGATGCTCCTGTAAATAAATCTTTATTTTGGAAGTTGTTTTTTGATGGTTCTAAGTCTAATGAAGGAGCAGGAGCAGGATGCGTGTTGATTAGGCCAGAGGGAAACAAAACTATGCTAATTTGTAGACTCGAGTTTGATTGCACCAATAATAATGCAGAATACAAGGCTTTAGTCCAAGGATTATACAAAGCAATTGGATTAGACATCAAATATCTTCAAGTTCTCGGAGATTCTGAAATTGTAATCAGACAGGTACACAATACTATACATTGTTTATCAGGTCATTTAAAGCATTATCAATCTTTAGTTCAATATATGACTGAAAACTTTATAGAATTTAATATTTCATCAATCCCCAGACTCCAGAATGCTAGTGCATACCTCCTAGCTAACGTAGCTTCCAGGCTCATTCCTTCAGAAGACTATAGCCCTGATCAATTTTCAATCAAATTAATATTTAGACCCTCGATTCTTGATAACATTACCAATTGGAGGATTTTCAACGATGATCCTGATATTGTAAGCTTCCTCACATCTGAAGGATCTTACACCAATCAGATAATTGACGAGGACCAACATGACAGACAATTGCAACAAGATAGCACTAGTAATGCTATGCCAAAGTTAGTAGTCAAGTTAGAAGACCTTTATGATTTGAAAGATCGAATCAAAAGATCTACCAATTCAAAACTGCAAAGTTCAACTTTGAACTATGAATTAGTAAATCTAAGAACTGATACCAAACCACAGAATATCAACCTAGGCCTTGGCCTAGCTCCTGAAGAAAAATTAGCGTATGTTCATCTTTTGAAACAATACAAAATTGTCTTTGCTTGGAACTATGATGAACTCAAAACTTATGACACTTCTATCATCCAACATACTATCCCAATGATAAATGATGAAAACCATGTCCAGTAAAATCTTAGAAAGATCCATCCCAATCTAGAAAACCAGATCAAATCTGAACTCAATAAGTTATTGAAAGCCAAAATCATTTTTCCCGTTCGACATTCTAAATGGGTTTCCAATATGGTTCCCATTAGAAAGAAGAACGGAGACATTAGAATTTTCATTGACTTTCGAAATCTTAACAAACCCTGCCAAAAAGATAATTTTCCTTTGCCTCCCATGGAGACAATATTGCAGGTAGTCGCAAGATCAGAATTAATGTCCTTCTTAGATGGTTTCTCTGGTTACAACCAAGTGTTAGTCCATCCCGATGATCAATTGAAAACCACATTCAGAACCAAATGGGGCACTTACGCATATCAAAAGATGCCATTTGGTCTGATCAACGCTGGTGCCACATTTCAGAGAGCCATGGACATCACATTCAAGGGATTAGTTAACAAATCAGTGGTAATTTACTTGGTTGATATAACTGTATATTCCAAGAAACGAGGCAATCATCTTAGAGATTTAAAAACGATCTTCCAACATTGTCAAAGGTATGGAATTTCACTTAACCTGAAAAAATATTTTTTTGCATTAAGTGAAGGAAAACTTCTTGGATTCATAGTATCAAAATCTGGAATTCATATTGATCCTAACAGAATCAAGGAGATTTCCGAAATACCCCTACCTCACAACAAGAAAGCTATGCAATCTTTCCTTGGCCAGATTAATTTTGTAAAGAGATTTGTGCCAGATTTTTCAAGAATTGTATCTCCTTTACAAGCAATGATTAAAAATAACTCAAACTTCAAATGGGGCCAAGACAAATATGAGGCATTCAATCTGATCAAACAAGAAATTGTTAACGCTCCATCTTTGGCAACTCCAAATTTTTCTGATACTTTTATTTTGTATACATTTGCCTCTGATAGATAATATGCTGCGATACTCACTCAAGAAAATCAAGACAAGGCAGAAGCCCCAATTGCTTTTTTCAGTTCAAATTTACAGGGGGTTGAGTTAAATTATTCAGATGTAGAGAAACAAGCTTATGCTGTTTTCAAAGCAATTAAATATTTCAGACCCTTTCTACTTAAAACCCATACAAAAATCATAGTACCATTTCCAGTGGTAAGAAATCTCTTAGTACAGAAAGATGTGGGTGAGAAAAGAGCCAATTGGGTTACTTCCTTACAAGAATATGACGTAGAAATCAAACTAGTGAGTATTATAAGAGGTCAAGGCTTTTGAAAAATGCTATCTGGAGCATCACTTATTTCCGCAATACCATCTGCAGAGATACAAATGTATGAGGTAAGCCTAAACGATGTTGAATCATTATACGCTGATATCATATTTTATCTGAAGAATGGATATGCTCCTCCAAATCTCAATTACACCAAGAAAAGAGCTCTAAGGTTGAAGGCTAAACAATATCAAATCGTAAATGATGTTCTTTTTAGAATGAATTATGATTTTGTTTTGCTTAGGTGTCTTCAGAAATCTGAAGCTGAAAAAGTCTTGCAGGAACTCCACGATGGGCCAGTAGGCGGACATTATGCTCGAGACGCTACTGCACATAAAATCCTCTGCACAAGCTATTAC
Organism: Pinus albicaulis; assembly: GCA_034641835.2. Taxonomy (NCBI): domain Eukaryota; kingdom Viridiplantae; phylum Streptophyta; class Pinopsida; order Pinales; family Pinaceae; genus Pinus; species Pinus albicaulis. The sequence continues at coordinate 686,529,159 of CM076578.1, forward strand.
TGGCCCATGCTATTCAAAGACTCACATAGCTACGTAAGGAAATGTCAAGTTTGTAAAACTGCTGCTGGAAGACAAAAGAAACCTTCATTTCCGCTGCAACCAGTCAACATCGAGTAGCCTTTTGATCAATGGGGATTGGACATAATAGGTGAGATCATTCCTCACTCTTCTAAACAACATAGGTATATCCTTACAGCAATAGATTATTTTACTAAATGGGTAGAAGCAGTTCCTCTCAAGACGGCTAATGCCGAGCATATCATCGAGTTCATAGATCAGTTCATAATCACCAAGTTTGGTTTACCTTATGCTTTAATGTTTGATAATGCATCGTATTTTTCTGGTAATGCTATGACTGAATTTGCACTCAAAAGGGGTTTCAAACTTATACACTCTGCCAATTATTACCCATAGGGGAATGGGTTAGCTAAATCTACAAATAAAAACTTAATCAGAATCATCAAGTGAACCATTGATCAAAATCACAAAAATTGGCATAAGTCTTTAATATATGCTTTATGGGCAGATCGAATAACGCAGAAAGCCTCCATTGGAACTTCTCCCTTTAATTTAGTTTATGGGAAAGAAGTGGTTCTTCCAACTCATCTAGCAATTCCCTCTTTGGCCTTAGTTCAATATATTGATGAAGCACCAACTTCTTCCTTACAACTAAGGCAGCTGGAAATAATTAAGCTAGAAGAGCAACGAGAACAGGCCAAAATAACTCATGCTCATCACCAAGCATTAGTAAAAGCTTGTTTTGATTCAAACATGATATCTAGAAAGGACTTTCAGATGGGAGATCTAGTTTTAAAATGGGACAAGGCTCATGAGGAAAAAGGGAAACATACGAAATTTCAATGAATGTGGCTTGGTCCTTTCCAAATCGCAGAAGTCATAGGTCCATCTACTTTTATGTTACAGGATTTAATAGGAAAAAGAGAGTCTTTACCTGTTAACGGACAGATCCTCAAAAAATATTTTCCATAGGAGATCATTCTTCTATTTTGTAGATTAGTTTTCTTTATTTTCATAATAAAACCAGTTGTAAATGGTTACATTTGGAATTCACGAAAAAGATACAAATTCTATTTTAGATTTTGTTTTTTCACTTGTATAAATAGAATTTTTCTAGAAAATTGATCATTATTATTGAAAGATACATTTAAAGGCTCTAAGCCTAGAAATGATACTAGTTTCAACCTTGTAAATTTTGATAAAAAGCGACCTTTAGTGGGAAATTGTTTTATATCAGTCCAATAAAAGGTATCAATAAAAAAACGAAGATTCTTTGTAGAAAATCTCTTTCCAAAAAACTCTACCATTGTCGTCCAGAGCTATATTAAGGAAACGATGACTTCCTCCCCACCTAGGAAATTACAACGTTCAGGGAATAATCCAATGCTACACTTTAACTTAAAGAGTAAGAGGTCTCATCACGAGCCGACTTATCATGATCATAGATATTATAGCTTGCTGACTTTGCCAATACTACATACCACAACAAGGCAATGACTCAATATTGTTGCAATCAAAAGACAAGGGGTCTCATCACGAGCCAGCTTGTTCAGCAAAGTTATAAATCAAGTGAATGGCACTGTCATAAATTGGCTACCAAACCAAGACATTGTTCTTTAAGGGTAAAAATAAAATGAAAGCGATAAGTGTGGATATGGATTTCTCTTTGAAAATTTTATATTTCTCTAGGTAGGATACAGGATCATTGCTGGGTAACAGGTAACCCTATTGAGGCTATAAACGCTTGCTGGCAGCAGAGGCTCTACCTGCGACAAATGAGCATATTTAAAACTGATTTACAGAAAAGCCTTTTTTTTATCTTTATAAACCAAGTAGTGACTGATGTAGATACAAGGACTAGCTTGAGGAAGTAAACAATCAAAGTTAAATATAGAAGAAACGAAATTTCATTGACAGATAAAAGCATGATGTACTTTGTCTTTCTATAATAAAGTTTGATTTTCTGAAAAATTTTCTATTTTGGAAGTTTAGAAAATTCAAAAGAAAAGTAGAGATAACTGGTTCTTCCAAGTGAATCGCTAATTGTTGTGGCCAGCAACAACCCCCCTTCTTATTTAGTATTTTCACTACTACTAAATAAGTGGGAACCCTTAGTCAAAAAATTTTAAAAATAGATTAGTGCTTGTATTTCCATTTTCAATAAAACTTACTATCATAAACTTAGGAGAATACCCCTTGAAAAATCTAAAAAGGCTTAAGTTTTATGATAAGGTGGGATAAAATCATTCCTTAAGAAATATCGCATCGCAAAAAGGTAATGGATACCTCCTTACAAGCGGAATTCTAAGATTGCAAGATCGCGATGCGAAACTATGCACTAAAAACATTCATCACATCGCATGCCTCAAATATCACTTGCACTGAAAAACCTCAAACCGTCGATATGCGATGGCACATATCGCAAATCGCATTTCGCAGAAAACACATTAACGGATGATTGTTATATGCTACGCTCCAGCGATTTTGCGATATTGCAATATTGCGGTATGGTGATTTTTCGTTTCCACAAGATTGCGATCTGCGATACTGCGATCTGCGATATTGCATATAAAATCACAGATCTCCTTATCGCAGATATTTAGGGCTCGTTGTACCAAAAATATTTTTCCATAAACCGAGACCTGGTTATATGCTTTAATGTTAGTCAATGAGTTAGCTGCCAATCATTAATGAAATATGGTTTTGTTCTGATCGAAGAGCCATTTCACGTAAGGTGGTATATTTTATATGTCTTCGGCACTTAAAGCTTTCCCGTCACCTTTTTCTTATCATTATTCTCACCTCATTTGTAAGCTGCAGGAACGAAGAACAGAAAACTATACAAAGCAGTATTCAGGATATTATGGGAAAGAAAGACAAAGCTCTGACTTTTGAAGACAAAGAAATGACGCCCTTGTATACAGACACTGCCTGTAATAAAGATGTTGGTATTACTACTTGGGAAGGCATGTACAGTCTACTTGAGGAAGAGAATCCAAAAATGATGGAGGTTACAGCTACTGTAGGCTCACATGGGTCTTCTGAGGCGTCTATTACAGAGCTAGCTTGCTCGTTCTTGCACCGGATAGCGACGAGGCCCAAAATTCTTCCATACATGGACATGGTTGAATGGGTACTACACAGCGCTGACATCACAAACAAACAATTTAAGACTCAGGGTCAAGGACTCATTGGCTCATTCACTCCACAAGATTTGAGACTCATGTATCATTTACCAGAGCCATAGGCGACTTATAACAAACAGTTCATGGAGAAGTTTGCTAAAGAAAATGAAAATTTGGCAGAATGCACCAAGGATTGGTCAAGGAGGGACGAACCACTTAAAAAGGAAAAACATGGTATGTATAGTATTGGTTCTCTCACCTCCCCGTATTGCTTTGCTGCTGCTATGCTCTGTAGGCTTTTTGGGAAGCCAGACATTAATAAATTTTAATCTGAATGGCTACCATTATTGAATGCCATTGTTAATGCTACTGTTGTGGATTGGGCTAAGATATTATCTGATAACTTAGCCACAACCATTTTGAATTACCGGTCTAAAAGAACTGTTTCTCAAAAAATTTATCCCCCTTTTTACTTATCTACATATGTGATGGATTCAATTTGTTATATTTCCAAGTTTCCTTTGATGCGTTGGAAATGGAAGACTCAAGACCCCTTACCCATTCATATTTATCATAAAGAATTGTGGGATTCCAAGTTCACTCCGTATTTTTGCAAGATTTTTCATGGAATTATGTTGCCCCTATACAAAATGTTATATGATAAAGACACTCCAAGATTTTCTCCCGAAGCAGAGGTAGATATACTCCCTGTCGCGAGATGGTTTGGAGAAGAACTGTTTACATATGTCAAGGTATTTGGAAGTCTCGCTTCCCCTCATGTCTTACCTTTGTATGTTCCTGATAAACTCATGGCACGAGAAATTGCTTATCAAACCTGCGGAGAAGGAGGTTTGACTAAAGATTTGAAGGACAAAAAGAAGGTTATTTGGCCACAATTTCCTGTGGCCTGTGGGGCCTTTTCACTATTTGATGTAGGCCATGCATTCAAAGAAGTAAACAACATAACATGTCTACGATTGTTCAAATTTCTAGGAAGACCATTCGACCCTTATGATATTGCTAAAAATTTCACTATTGCAGTCAAAATAAAGGTGTTTTCTAAAGAAGATGATCTTTTTGATGACATGTTCCAACAGAAAGGGACACTTAAAGAGGTTCTAAATTCGGCCCAAATGCGATTTCCTCCAGCAGAATTTTAAGATTTCAAGATATACAGGGAAATGAGGTTAGCTAATATCCCTTTGGATAAATTACGCTTGGAACCCATAAGGGAACCAACTCCCAGTATTAGTCTCAGTGAAAGTTCAGGCACAGACAGATCTAAATCTAAGTCTGAGAGAGAAACGTCAGAACACTCTAAGAGGTCTGAAAGTGACCATGATAAAAGTGAAGGGTTAGTAAGGGATACTGCCCAGTCAAAGGAGCTCCCACATCAACAAGTTTTGACCTCTCCACAGCTAGATCCTCCCCCTCTCATCGTCCAGCCACCATCAGTCAGAGCCGAGCTAGATAAAGAATGGGAGACATTCAATGATTTAATCAATATTGAAGGACAGAGCACAAAGACACCTGTGAGTAATGTACGGGAAACAAAAGATATAGTCACAGGAACAATTAGCAATGTCTCAGAAATGGAACATATTCCCATTACCCCATCCTCTGAACTTATGCTCAAAATAGAGGAAATTCCTCCTCTTGATGTATTTTATATTCCACAACACAAGGCAGTAGTGAGAAGACAAAGAAAGAAAAGGAAATTGGAAAACGTGCTCTCTCATGATGCAGAGCAATTAGACATCCTATGGCAAGATCCTACCACCGATCCCATTGAAAATCTCACCAAATTGTCTCAGATCACAGGAGCATATGCCTCTGTGACCATTGATAAAGCATCTAAGGTATGGCAACTACTGAAAGAGAAAGAAGATCAAATACAGGTTTTGCAGCAACAGCTACAACAATCCAAGGCCAACAACGAAGCACAAAAACAGCTTGAAAGATTACAGCAGGACTTCCAACAAATGCAGATAGGGTACCAGAACAGTTTGGCTGAAAGAGAAAAATAGTTATAGGTTATGCAAGAGATGAACAAGGATGATCCTAAGCTTACAGAATTCATCACAGAATCCATTTCCTTAAATGATCAACTATTGCAGCAATAGGAAGCATTGTGCCAAATAATATCACAGTGGAACTCTTATTGTGAAATAAGCGATAAAATCACTAATCAAGTCGTAGACTTACGACATGATTATGATTTAATTAATAAAAGAGTTACCGAATATTTGGCTTGGCAAGAAAAAGAGGAGGGGAAAAGAGCAGGCGCACCAATAATCAACGACAATCACAAAGAAATGCTCTTTAACAAATGGGATGCACAAATCAGGAAAGCAGAGCAAGCGACAAAAGAAGCAGCCACAGCAGCAAACAGTTTTATTGACTGCATAAATGAAAATTTGCACAAGGAAAATCTAATCTCAGAAACCACTCCAGGGTATCTACCAAAAGTACAGCAACTACAGACAGGCTGGAGACAGAAGGCTTAAGAAAAGGCAGAATCAATCAAAAGATTAACTAAGTTGAATTGGGATTCTTACTGGGCGTATTTGGTAAAACCACACAGCCAGTGCATGACTCTCAAATGTATCATCAATTGTGCCGAGAAGATGGTGCCAGCTCTTGCTGATTTCATTTTCGCAGGACAATTAAAGTCAGAAGTCGGCCAGCCGACTCTTCTCAAACAAATGCTGAACGCTTGTGATTTCAAAGAATAGATACACAAATAGTTAGTTGTTAGTTTTAATTTTAGATTCAGTTTTAGTATTAATTTTGCTTTATTTTTTCCTGAAATGAGGACAGTTATTTAAACTGTATCCTACATTTTTGTAATAAATTATTTTTAGATTTAGTTAGTAGTATTTAAACCCTTCTCATGCATTTAGAGAAGGGTCCTGAAATTTGTCAAAAACTTGTCCTCAGAACATGCACTTTTTCACCCTCCGAGGAGGTTTTGATGAATGAATGGAACAGGATTTATTGATATCTGCGTTTAATATCTACTACTGATGTTGCACTTTTGTACTCTTAGTGGATGTTGGATTAAGAAGAGATAAATCATTATTGCTTGAAGCTCATGAGTAGAACTAGTTATAAATGGTACTTTTATCGCTTAACTATTTCCACCTTTGTGTTAAAGTGATATTCATGTTCAGTTGTTTATATATTGATGTGTGAATGCTTGATTTATCATTTGGCACTTTTGTACGGTGATAGCTATTTATTTGTGCTTAATATATGAGTAGCTTATTATGCGATATGTTTTTCACAATTGTTTCGTCTAACTTTTTATACGAAGTGGTTTATCTCTATTGAATTATTTTCTTATAACAGTTGAATGATCTTTATTACCAATTGTTATTTGAAATCATTTTAGATCGCATAACAGAAATATTACATCCCGGGTTAGTGTAGAATTAGATATTTCTGTTTATTAGAATACAAATTTCATGTTATTATATTAGAGGTAGAATAAAAGCATTTCACTTAGGAACTTTTAGAAACGAAATATCAATTCTCAACACACACACACATATTGGGAAACTGGTCCCATATCCCCAGTCGGACCCACTATACCAAATGGAAAAGGAGCTACTAACCAATGTCTAGACCGGGTGGGTATCCCCCTTGTTGTAGACTCGATTTTCGGGGCTTCAACAAGTTCAGGAAAACCCACAAAATGGGTGGGGGTGAACCCCCGTACTTCCTCGAGAAATGTAAAATCGCTACGAGTGATTCCCTGAGCATGTTTTGCTCCGGAAGAGGCTCAGATTGCTGGACCAATTAATTGTTTGGCACCTTTTGTTCGGCCACATAGGCCCTCGACGTGCACACCGAATAACATCGACAACCTGATCACTTACCTGCAGATGCCGCTGACCCCGGGATAGGTCCCCATCATTGGAAAACCTTTTTTGAAGGCTCCATGAGATAAAATTTGATGATCATGATTTGGCCAATTTGTAGGCCTTCCCTGAGTTGGTGCCTGATTTATACCTTGATAGATTTCAGGAAGATGATGGGATAAAGGTTGTCCCCAAGTGTTGGGTGTGTGGATTGGCCCGGTCCGGCCTCCTAAACCTACTGCGCATGCCACATTTTGGCCATTACAATGTCATGGACCATCTGGCGTGATAGTTTATTTCCCTTATCCATGATGGCTACTTGTGGATCGAGGATCGTATCCCTATCGATGCTGCACTAATTCACCAGATCACTAGCATTCCCACGAAAGGACCAAACCCCCTAGAGCATGTTTGTAAAAAGTATGAGGCAAAGACTGTTGAATACATGTGCAAAACCTACCATGTGGAGCGAAATACTCAAGGCTTCATAATCAGATCCATTAGTGACCCTGGTATGCAGTTGGGTACCATGTTTTTGGCATTCAAGATGATACAAATTCTAGGTCGCAACCGTTCCTGCATTTGTCATTAAGTTAGCAGGCCAATGCGGGAAGGGGGTCTACTTCAATTGGGCCCAATACTTGTGCGATGAATTTTTGGCCAACGTCCATGAATCCCAGGAGTAGGGAAAAGCCTTTTGTTATCCCTGGTTGTTGTTTCTCATTGCATTGGTCACCAAAGAAGCACCTGAGGAATCAATCCTCCATAAGCTCACCCAATACATGTGTGAAGGGGATCGTTATACGAACTTGTGGGACTCTCAGGATGTGCATCAGGACAACCAATTCTTCTGGGTCGTCTTCCAGAGCAGCTTGGTAGCAGCCATCAATTCTCCACCATGCTTGTCCCCAATGGTGTATGACAAGTACAAGAGCATCGCGGCATTTCAGATCACCATGCACAATGTCCAAATTAGAGCACAGAGGGATAAATCCTAGGTCTCACTCCCATACATAGCCACGAATGAGGATATTGATCGCAAAATCGCTACATGGCCTCCGTAGTGTAAGATTGGGCTCAAAACTAGTATGATGGGCATTGCAGCCACAGGTGCTACAAAAATCACTTCCACCATGACCAGATAAATTGGCAGACAAAGAAAAGGCCCTGAAAAAGAAGGAAACGTCAACTCACAAAAGGACTCGTAGCGGAAGTAGTCCACTGAAAACAATGTCGAAGCAGAGACACAGACAGATTCGCAACTAGATTTGGGGACCGAAGGATTGGATGCGGGAGGTACTGATTCCCCATGAGGCACGAAGTGGACAGGGGAGCCTATCAAGGGGTCACGCAAGAAACAACATGCCATCCGACCGGAACGAGGTACAAGAGTCACACTCACCAAAGATGATTTGGAGTAAATTGTAGATGTGGTCACCTTGGTGGCAGAAGACAAATGGATAGCTCTTGAGGAGCAGGAAAAGGCCGCAGTTGATACACTTCAGGCAGGGATCTGGGCTTTACAGCTCCAAGAAGACACCTTGCTCACTAGCATGACCTAGGCATGATTGAACCCCGTAACCAATAGCGCAGCCATGGTTATAGTCGAAAGTCATCCCTGTCTACTGCCTGGTGCAACGCTCATAATGAGTTCCCGTGATTTAGATGCGCAAGTCCATGCTTGTCCAGGAGTGTAGGTAGATCTAGCTCGACTACCTCATTAGTCATTACAGCTTCTCCACACTGAGCTCTTTATAAAGATCCAACATCGGGATCGCCAAGTGCACCATAAACTCAATGTAGTCAAGCAAACAATTGAATAAAACGTTGCTGAGGTATCTCAGGCCCAGGCTAGATGCACCCTTGCCACTGCATAGCAGATGGAGATGGAACATTTAATTAGTAGACTCTGTGCAGATGTTGCAGATGAGATACTAGCCACAACTACCCCCGAGGCCAATATTGAGGGCCTGGTCGCAACATTAAAAGCCTCAAGAACGGAAATCCAGGTAGTCAAGACACAAATGGAGTAGAAGATTGCAGACTTGTAGGCCAGGTTGCAGCCCGAGACACCATTGGAGGTACGGGCCCAGCGAGCTACGCTGGTTACCACAGCTACACATGTGATTACAAGACAGATTGCTCAGGGTGCCCAATTGCTGGATACAATGATGCAGTTATGGACCAAGGTAAAGCGTGACCCAATCCTGTGTGAAATCAACCAGGATATGTGGCAAAAGGAGAAAGTGTTTGAATAGATAGAGTCCACGATGCCTACTCTAGTTCCTATCCAATGATTAGCATTACTGCGAACTAGCAATGCCCTTAAAGATGATATCAAGGAACTCCATGAGAAGAAGAAGACTCTCAGTGACTATCTTAAGCCATGGGCTAATGAAGTCCTTAAGATATCCTAGGATATCGATGTCACTGTTAAACAATTGAACCAGACTTTAGAGAGCATCACCGTTGCGACAGAAGGACCAACTTCATAAAAGCTAGTGGAAATTTCTTAGAACACTGCTGCTCAGAGTGAACGGGTGCTACCCCCACTGGTTGAGGCATTCAAACTACTGCAGGCGCAAGTGGAGACCCCACCCTCACAGTGAGTCGAGACGAGTCACAAGATTGTGTTGGGGGACTGTTGGGACAGGGTCACCTAAAAGCTGCGAATTTCGTATAATTTTGTATAATTTTGATATTATTTAGTCAAGCAAAGGGGTTTTGGGTGGGTCAAATCACCAAATGTGTTGTCATGGGTCAAGGGTAGACCAAGAGTCTGCAAACCACAGTTTGCAGACCATTGGAATTGTAGGCTAAGTCGTTATAAATAGGTACACATTTTGAGTCTTCAGGAAGGAATTAAGTCTAATGCTAAATGTGAATTGTTAGATATGTTGTTGGTCATTAGGGTAAGGAATCCTCCTGGCTGTGTGCACAAAGATCCTCAGTCCTGCTGTGTGTGGACCCTGCTAGCTGTGTAGGTAGGTTGTGTCAGATTGTATTAAGTTTTGGATATTAATATATGTGAATTTGGATGAATTATTTTCTGCGTTAAATGATGTGAGGTATTTCTGTTAATGCGAGCTATTGGATCTGTTATCTATTATGCTATGAATCTGCCTATTTTATTATATAATTTTACCATGTTGATGACGCATTTTGATGATATATGCTAATTATTATTGGTGCAAACATGGATGCAGAGTCATTAACTAGATCTGTGCATGACGATAGCTCTGTATATTGTGATTATATTGTTACTATCCTACGAATAGATCTTTCTTGTACGAACTGGATAAGGGAAGCATAGCTCTGCTTGAATTACCCACTCTCTCCCTCAGGGTGCAGAATCATGGTTCCAGTACCCTCCCATACTACTTCAGGTGAGACTTTGGCCTGTGCAAGCAGGTCACTGCCGAAAGGGCCACTAGTATAGGGGTTTGTTGGCAAAAATTAACCTCTGAACCTAGGTCAGGACCCTTCAAGCCAACACCATCTTTGGAAATTGTTCAATAGGCATATTTGAAATGGTCAAAGGTGTAGTTGGTGCACTGGTACTAGCCCTTGACGTGCTAGTTTCTAGTGGGGTATTGTAATTTCAATTTTGTGTTTAAAAAAACATCTCTTCGCCAGTCATGTATATTTCGTGGATGTTTTTCCCGGAGTTGTAGGGATTTTTTTGTTGAGTGCTAACTGTCCCTTGATGGGGGAAAGGTTCCTCTATCACAGCTATCTGTTAGGAAGATCCTCCTTGTCCTTGGTTACTCTGCAACTTCTTCAGTTCAAGGAGATAAGGACAGTGGTGAGTGTAATGGTCGTACTCACCACAAATCAAACAAGAGTAGTTTGTTCAAAGAGATGGCCTTTTTATCTGTCGTTGGTCATTGCTTGGCTTTTGGTTTTGATTTCAGTTGGAGTTGCCTACAACCTGAGATCGTGGAGGGCATTGTTGGTTGTTGCCCCCTGTCCAGGATTCCCTTTGGGCTTGTTTTTTCCTTTTTTTTTAACCATGTTAGGAGGGTATTTCTCCAGGTTGTATGGTTGGCATGGTTGGTTTTGGGAAGGTTGTACAAATTTCACCTGTGCATTGTTTTGAATAGGCGAGTCTTATGCTGGGGGTTGAGCATAACGTGGTCCCTGGTTTGCAACTGGCTATTGGGGGGGAGCTCTTCTATTAGTATGCCTATCTTCGTAGTCGTTCCCCTGATCCAGAGGATAGGGTCCTCCATGGTGATACGACAATGCCCTGCTGGTCAATTTTGTGGAGGCATATGATGACTTTGAAAACCGGGTTATGGTACATTCTGGGTAGAATCATATGTGTAACTTTCATTTTGACTACTACTTCCTCGGTGACTTTGGTTCAATTACCCAATTAAAATGTCTGCAGATTTCGACGCACCTAGAAATTATTTATAAGTTTGCAAGGGCGGGGCGTTCAGTAGGATATTGTAAATATATCCTAACTTCATAAAAATTAGCTTGAGCTGTTGGGCCTTGCTGATAGCGTCCTCTTTGAATATGGGCCTTTGTTGCACCACATCCTTAAAAATCTCTGGAGTGATATTTTTCAGGAACATGTCTAATAGTACTCGATCATCGAGTTTGGATTTACATAAACTACGACCTTGCTGCCATTCGTGGACATGGTCTGAGATATGGACGGTAAGAGTTTGCCTACAGTGTGTCAATAATTCCATTTCAGAATCATGGTGGATGTGTAAATGAAAATATGTTAGGAATGTAGTGGCGAGGGTGCTAAAATTTCCATGTGTAGCAGAGGGTTTCTCCATATACCACTTCACTGCTACTCCTGTCACAGTGCGTTGAAATAGTCTCAGTTGAATAGTGTCGTCAATGATACTGTTCGATGAGCACCACAGGTTGAAAGTCATGACATGATTTCTTGGGTCTTCCGCTTGCTTTCCTTTGAAATTTTGAATGTCCGAAGGGAGCTTCGTGGGCATATGAGGCCATATAGGGTTGTTTCCAATGGGGTCATTCATCAACTTGGTTAAATCTGTTAGATTCAATGAAGCTAAAAAAGGTGACTGCGAGGTTGTAGCCATTACAGCTTGTGAAAAACACCATTCTAGTTAGGAAGAGGGTTTATCTGTGACGTACACTATTGTGTATTCGACTGGCATCCCAAATGGGTAGCACTCCTCTGCCCTCTAGGGGTTGTGGGAGGAGTGGTATGTGTTGTGGCATTGGGAGACCGACTAGGGTTCCCAACTAAGGATTCCCCAATAAAGGATGAACCAATAATGGTGGCAGAGTTCCATCCTTGACGCCTAAATGGAAAAATACCTGGAAACCCTCCCAGTAATGGTAGGAGGTCCAAAAGACATCTAGCGCGTTGAGGTCCCATTGGGTCCGTTCTACTATTGAATAGGTCTATATTTAGAAATATTTGAGAGGATAGAGATTATAATGAAATAAAAATCTCAATCACATACATAAAAGAAAGAAAAAATAAAATAAATTTTCCTTTTAAATTAATCCTATATGATCAGTCAATAAAAAAATATGGCTTTTTTTGTTTGCATATGATACTCTAATCCTAGAAGAATTAATTGTCCTCACACACTCAAATGTAACTAGGCCTTGAGAAGATATCTTGCAAGTGCTGGCACAATGTCCTGTAAGAGCTGGCGACACACCCAGTCAGTTGAATAATATCCACCAAGGTAAGGGTAGAGGATCTATTTCTTGCCTGCACCGTCACCTATAGGGAAAGTATGCCCTAATTTTGGCCACTAACTACCACCATCCCACGTGAGAGTTCGAGTCTTAGGATTCTTGGTAATTTAGCTAACTGTACCGAGTATCAGTCGAGTCAGGTAGCCCCAACTGATACCGCACTCACTACGCCTAAGCCTAACCCCCTCTGAAATGAGTCTCTGACGCGCTCGGGTTTTCTTTTTCGTGGGCTGATAGGTGGATTTTAAAGCTCCCTAAATAGTCAAATTATATGTTTCAAGATTAAGAATGAGTAAGGTGACTTATTGGATGCCTACCCACTTGATCCTAAATTAGACTATAAATTCTTTTGTGGCCCTGTGGGGATAATTTAGTGAGTTTGTTAAGTTAGTTTTAGGTTTCTTTGCTTTGATTAGTGTGTGGATGTGTGTGAGAAAAAAATGAACAAGCACATAGTTTGAACATGTGGATATGCGATGATCCTTTTCAAAATCCCCTATTAAACTATGTTCTATTGTTCCTTGCTCAAACGAAAAACATGTGTGGATATGGGCCACTTTCTATTTTTCCTAGTTAATCTATGTGATCAACTACATGGAGATGGTGAGTTGTGAATAGAGAGTGTTCATATGCTTCCATAGGATCACCAAAGGGTGCAAAGGCAGCAAATATTACTTTCTCTTCTATCAGAAATTCAATCCTGGTCCCAGAATCCGAGTGCAAAAAATTGAACTAAACTAATGACTTTTACACTAGAGAAAGGAACTAGCTCAGCATGCGTGGTCTTGGGCCACATACTTTGGCTAATTATCTAGGTTTGTTGGTACCTAAATTTTCAAAACATAATTTTTTTTGGAATGCAAGTTAATTTCCCCCCCTACTTAAACTATGTGTGAGCTTTGCAAAAATCAACCTGAAACAAGACTAACACCAAGCCTACCAAAAGTAGCTAAGAGTGAGATTTAGAAAGCTGCAGGGTACCTCAACGAGTGCTGGCAGATGTATTATGTGTTGCTAGGCATTTTACAAGTAGGAAAATGTAGAAATATGGGAGAAATTTCTTATTCTGTATTTTGCGCGCGAAAGGCTACAACAGGTGCGATGTCTACACGCAGGTCAGCCCTGAACGCATGACTTGGACGTGCGTGTCTAAGGGAAAAGCGCACAAATTACTGAAAAAAGTAACTTTTTGGAGTTGTTATGCTTTAGTCTGTCACTTGGGACGAACTAGGGACTGAAGGAGAAAAAGGGGTAATTTCAGCCCAACTCCACAACACAGATAGAGGTCTCTGCAAAAATGCACAACCACATAAACTTGGAAATAAAAGTTAGTGGATTTTCCAATCCTGTGTTAGTGTGTTTGGTGCATCCATGTATGAAATAACACCAACTTAAGGGGTGTGGTTTACCCTCTTAATTTATTGGTCATAGGCAGAAGATATGGAGTCAAGCAAGTTAATGGAACATGTTAGAACATAAACATACTAGAGAGAGAAATAACATGCATATTCAAAAATAAAAAATAAACTAAAACTAAAACAAATAATACACAAGCTCTAAATAGAGTCAAACAACTGCAATAATCCAAATGGCGATGCTTACATCCCCTCTTATCGAGTGCTAATAGGAAATGAGGATGAAACATTAACCCACTTGCCAAGGGGCCCTTAGAACATGGGGTTCTAAGTCACGATGCATGGATGTATTCACTTCCAAGCTTGCCTCAGTGCAAAGTCTCCCTCTCTCTACTATGGTGGACTGAATTTGTTGGATGGTCAACAATTGAGTCCCCTCTATCTCTGCTCTAGATCACACACTGCGGGTATTTCTTGGGAAAATTCTAGCCAGCATAACAATGTGCTCTCCAGTTGTTCATCTCTTGGTGGTCGCTTATAGGAGAATTCAAAACCTCCTTCCCCCTCTTTGTACATTATGGATGGTGACCCAAGAGAGGGGGATGATTCCATTCTATGCCACATTTATTCCATTGTACGCTCCCTTGATGTCCTAAGGAGGATTGGGTGGTTGTCCTTAGGTGGCTTCAAGTGTGAAATCACTGTCCTGGAGTGTGTTTTTTTTGGTCTTGGAAAGTCACTTCCACCACTCCCAGGATTGCGTGGTTTTCAGGTGAAAAGGTGCACAAAGGCACTCTTATTGAAGGATTTTTTTCGTAAAATCATTTATGACTTGCTCAAATTTTATTTTTCCTCAGACCTTAGAGGATTTTAAATAATTTCCATATTCTCTAATGTCTCTTAGCCCTGTAAATCCTTCTGCGTGACATTAAATAATGTCATCTTTTCTTGTACGATTTTCTAGCGTTAACAAGGTCACTGGCGGGTTAGTTTTTTAATGGCCCAATCAAGCCTTTGAGCTCGATCAAGTCATTGGTTAACTACATACTTCACTCGATCGAGGGCTTCTTTAATGCTCGATCGAGGGTTTATTTAACACTCGATCAAGCAATTTGAATTTTGAATTTAAGCACTTGATTGAGCGTTTAAATCACTTGACTGACCTCTTGAAGTCCTAAAAATTTCAATTTCAACACCTCTTATGTAGATTTCACAATAACCCCATTTTGTACACTATCAGATATAGGGTGGAGATTATCCTTAAGTGGTGGCATTGATCACACTGGATTCATGAAAGAATCCTGTATCTAATACCATATGAATTTGACACTTTTGAATTCATATGATATTTTTCATCTAATTTATTTTAAACATAAAACTTTAAATTTTTTTTGACACTTTCAAAGGGGTTGAATAAAAAATCAATAACGTAAAATATACACAAAGATTTTTTTTCAAAAAACACTACTATCTTCATTTACGAGTCCTCTTCAAAAGGGTACTC
The DNA here is from genome assembly GCA_034641835.2 of Pinus albicaulis. Lineage (NCBI taxonomy): Eukaryota > Viridiplantae > Streptophyta > Pinopsida > Pinales > Pinaceae > Pinus > Pinus albicaulis. The sequence continues at coordinate 686,544,730 of CM076578.1, forward strand.
TTGTTCTTTTAATTTATCTAAAGAGTTGAAAAGAATCTTACGTGAACACTTGTGTCTCCAAAATGCAATTGAAATATTACTTCACCAACTTAGAAAAATAATAAAAAATATAATTTTTCATTAAAAAAATTGTTAATATGAAAAACTTAATTATCTCCATGTAGATAACACACACACACACACACACAACGATATATATATTACACTTTTTAGACTAAGTTACTGTATATGAACACACATATCTCTTAAGTTTTGTGAAAATTTGCAACGACATATATTTAATTTAATGGAAAATTGACAGATTATACGACACTAATTTTTTTTGTAAAAAATATCATTAGGACAACAACATAGTTCTCCACATATTTTATTTTTACTTCAAACCAAAATTCATAATTCTCATATCAATTTTGAGGGGTGAAATTCGATAAAAGAGGAAAAACTAGAAATTCCATAGCCACATTTGGCCCAAAAGTGTAACCCATCTTTATGCTTTCACCCTCATTAATAGAGGAAATGGATTTGCAATGTGTACTAGTTCTTTTAACTATTTTTTGAGCATCTGATTTTCTGCAAGCACCTTGATAACATTTTTAGTAATTGCATCATTAGTAGATTGTTACAATACCATGAACCCCATAGTGTCAATGCTAGAAAAATCAATATCCAAATTTTTTTTATCAATAATCTTTTTAATTTCAACCTTTACCTTTTCAACTCTCAATTTTTTGTTGGTCTTGTCATATTTTTCATTTTGAAATGTGAGAGAAATTTCATTGTAAATAATGCCCTCTTCTACAATTTTCTCCATTGTTTTACGATTCTCTGCTAAATTAGTAGGAACCCTATTAGGTGGTTCATTGCTATTACTTTGCACATATATATCCCATTCAATTATTTCTCTATTCATGATAGTTTTGGAATTTTATGTTTGAATTGTATGATTTTGGCCTGGAAATAATTAGCAAAGATTATCTTGCTCATCTTGATGATTTTTTGATTCACTAATAACCAGTTTTTCAGAACCAAGATTCTTCCTCTTTCATAGAATCATGAATGCTGTTGCATCAACAATAGGGGTGGAAGGTGGAGATTGTTTTGAAAGACATAGGTATTATTGTTTCTGTCTTGCTACATCTACTCTTTGGGTGTCCAATACTGATAATGGATTCTTTATTTATTCATAATTCAATAAATAGTGTGTTATGTAGTATTTGACTACACATTATGACATGGAAAATTGCTTTGGTTCTTTGTTTGGATGCAATTTAGGTTACTAGAGAAAATCAGATGCAAATAAGAGAAGAAAAATAAAAAGCAATAGTAAATTGATACAATGCAATGACTATTGAATGTGTTAAAACTTTTGCTAAAGTTACTATGTTCATAAACTATGAAATGAGGAAATACAAATCCATAAACAATTCTATAGAAAAGGAAATATGTTGTAGAGAAAATTGTGAAAGAACCTGAGCAACTGAGAAAATGAACTGTTTAGTAATGTTGAATCCATAGAGATTTGAGACCAGGAAAGTATATGTTAGCAAAAATTTCTATGTTTATCTTCTTTTTCATTGGAAGATTCAAATACCGCTTAGTTGATTGTATACATACAAATAGATTACTTCATTTATTTGCTAATTATATTCCTTTCCAATGTCCTGTAATTTCACAATTTTCTGTTGCAGTCCTAATTACTAGATATTGCTATTCTTCACGTGAAAACTACCACATACGACAATGTTAATAAATAAAAATTGAAAATATAAAAGCCAACATTTACAAGATGTAATGGAAATAAATATCGATAATGCAAAATTATCTTGTCCACTTACTGCTTAATTTTCTATTGATTTAATATCATTGAAATACGTGTCATACAAACATAAATTTATTATATAATATAAGGTCATTTTCTATTAACAATGCATTCTGAAAGAGTTTGTAGTGCATTTTCTGGCTTAAATTGTTGAAATTTTGTCAACAATTTATTGGATTCATGATTCCGAGTTGAAATTTTTACACAACCCGAAAATCGTAACAGTTTTTGAAACAAATAAATGTATATATGAAGTAATAAAAAATATTATGAAAACTATCAAAATTAGCTTTGAAAATACTAACAAAAACTATAAACAAATGTAAATAAATGTTATACACAAACACGTTTATCTATTTCTATCACAAATTGATTTAGTTACTGAATTGGTCCCCACCACTAAATAACTAATGATTTGATTTATTTTGATAGTGTAATATGAAAAACGGTAAAGGGAACTTGATTTACAAACAATTTGATACATAATTTTCAAGATTATGGTACAAAGCTAATTTTCATAACACATTACTGGTGGTTTTGTATACATTTTCTTATGATTCTGAAAAAATATTGCCCTTTACTAAAGCCATTTATCATGATTGATAGTGCAATGCCAAAAGTTGTCACTACCATTTTTCCTTACTCATTGTCATATTCAAATCTTATTTATAGATTTATCAACACATTTAACACTTTCAATAAATATAAAATGATAATTTCATAGCAAACATTAGTGGTAGCTCATAAAATAATTCTTGAAATTAAAAATTTATTTTAGTTTTTACTTTGGAAATTATTGTTGTCTTAATGTTCTTGATATACATGTACTAAATAGCAGGGATGTATACAATAAAATAAATATGAGTCCATTATGATCATGTATAATTAATTATTATGATTTACTCTTTTATTGACATTAAAGCATGTCGCTAAAGAAAGGTGTATATTTTTATTTATTTATTTTTCTTTGTTGTCGGATATGCAGAACCATTTCCGAATAATTACTCTAGTATTCGAAAAATTTATTTGGTGGACACAATGAAAGACACCTTCACACAACTTTTGCACACGTTTCTTTCGAATATAACCTAGGTCATCTGGTAATCTCAGGAGAATAAATACACCTTCGCATAGCTTCTATCGAATACAACAGTCATTAGATTCAATGTTATTATTAAATTTTTTGTTATTACAATAAATATGTGTGGAATGTTGGTGTGTGAAAGAAGGAACATAAACCTCTACACAATAAAATTTGTGCACAAGAGCTCATGGACTATTAACATGTTATTATTAAATTTAATTTTATGCTCTTAGGTGAAAATATTTTTTTATGCGCTAAGTCATGTTTAGTCTGTATTTTTTGTCTGAACACTTATGAAACTATACTTTGGATGTAGAGAGAAAGTGCAGAAAGATGAAATCTATATACAATATCAAATATAATTTATCAATTTTAGTTTTGCGTATTGTAATAGTTTTTAATGAAATTAAAATTCGTGTTTTTGACATTGTATCTCATAATCATGAAAATAATAGCAAGTAATGTACAAACTATTGAAAGAATTTGGTATTCACACTTAGCATACAAAAATTAATCAATGCAAAGTATTACTATTAATATCCATTCATTATATTCACTCGCAATGACATTATTACAACTAGTTGCAAAGATATCGATAAGGTCATATCTATTGACATTATAAAATTACCTTTTTCGATATCTATTTCATGAATTCAGGTATATATTGATTTTAAAAGACTGATATTTAGCATTCGATTGAGTCATCTTGGATTAGAGAAAAAGATATAAGATTTGGATAGAAGTGATATTGGTGTTCGTGTTGGTGTGCCCCTTTATATTGTAGTTGTTTTTGGTAGCCCAGAATATTTGTTGACTAAATAGTTTGACACTCATTTATATTATGCTTTGATTAAATGAGGGTGTAATATGGACATGGATGGTCATTTTTTTTAGTTTTCAATTACGAAGCCCAATTTGGTGTTATATTTCAGAAAAAGATGTGTGGAAGTGGTTGTGGATAGACAAAATCAATGGTTATTTTTTTATTTGTTGACTAGGTGAAGTGTGAAGGTTCATACAATGAAAGCTCAAGGAATTTTTGTGGACTAAGAATTTGATATGCAATTTTTCACACACACACACACACACACACATATATATATATATATATATATATATATTTTCTTGTGTTTATTATTATTTACGAGTGTATTTCGCAGCCACAAAAATAGCTATGTGAAGAAATTTGTGTAAAAATGGTTGTATGGAACTCATTTTCCGAAGAAAGCATGTGCAAACAAGAAAAAATGCATAAGCATAAACATAAATAGGTGTGCATATTCTACAATTGTAAATGTTGATAAACATTTCTCAGTTACAATGTTAATTACACTTACAATGTTCTATTTTAAAATTTCTAATGAAACGTGTCTCAGTTACGATGTTAGTTATAGTTACAATGTTCAGTTTTACAATTGTTAATGTCCAAATCATTTGGAATAGAAATATTTTGCAAGTTTATTGTGATATCCATGCCTTTTGATAGGAAATATTCTTTCTTCAAGTCTTGCATTGTAACCTTTTACATAATTTAATTAGTATTATTTATCGATTTTCTTAAAAAATTTAATACAGAGCTTCCACATGGGTAGGCTATGGAAGTATGAATTTTTTTCAGTTGCTTGGACTACTGGTTGCAGCTCTTATTATCATCATATTTATATTAGAGGACATCAAAAAAATTGCAAAGAAGAAAATATGATAAAATGTAATTCTACAATCGAAAGTTCCTTTCTACTTTGTCGAAAGGAATTTAATAAAATGAATTTTTTATTATTTTTATGAAGAACTAAGTTCAGTCAATGTTCAATAATATGAGTATAATGGCCAAATTTGCAATTATCTAATCAATAATTAGTAAATAGTAAAAAAAATACGCAGCGAATGCCTTTGTACACGTTACTTCTCTGAAAAAATGCCAAAAAACAACTTGTATTTATTGATAGGAGAGCTCTGGTTAATAAAAATAGAACGTGATATAGGATATTAATAAAACAAGCTTCTCTGGAGTAACTACATTTCATTTCATATCATCAAAATTGATAGTATTTGAATGCCATTTCACATATGATATGCTCAATTAAGACAAGATTAACACAATTACAAGTTATTTGCAAAAGCTACAGTGGGATGAGAGGAGAGGAGGGATAGAGAGTTGAAAGCATAGATTTCATCACATGAAATACGAAATGATTTCAGAAATTAGATATCAATTTTTGTTGTTTGTTAAAATAATTTTTTAATGGTCATTTTCTATAGTCATATAGATAAGAGAAAAGGGAAAATTCCAAAGATTGGTCAAAGCAATGTGACAATATTCAAAGTAAAAATGCACTTTGTTATATGTGTGATAACAAAATAAATATGAAATTTGTATACCACAAATTGTATTCAGATTCAAATTGTAATTACCACACCTATGATTAAAATAAAATTCAAAGTTGAAATAGATTTCCAACAATAAAAAAATTATTGAAGATGCATTTTCATTTCTATTAACGAAAGAGAAAATATGTTAAGATTGTTCAAAAAACTGGCAAATTGTATCATATTTTTCACAAAGTAATGTGTTTTTTAACAATAAGGTAAACAATTTGAATTTTGATATCGTAGTTCACTAGAATATTCATGGTTTCCATTTCAATTATTTTTTCTCTTTAGCTTTGTGCCCCCCATTATGGAAAAATAAAAACACTTATTTGACGGTTAATTAAATGATAATGTGACTCTGAAACAAATCTGTGTGGTGGGAAAAAAAAGAGAGAAGAAAAAGTAGAAAATAACATACAAAAAATAGATATGTAAGCCAACTCAGTAATTTGGGATACAGAAAATAGAATTCAATATATGAAGAGCTTGTGAAAACGTTTATAATAGGCACAAAAGTAAATGAATTGGAATTCATGAACCATTCTATTAAAAATCCATTTCTAATGAAAAGAAAATAAAAAATCATTCAGAGATTAAATAAATTCATAATAACATATATAATTTTTTTGAACATTTGATCACAAGTAAATAGAAAAACAAACACTGCAAGGTTTAAGGAAACTTACATTATGTAAAATAATATGTCCTTTTTTCACACAGAAAAAGTTCGTAATTTTATTTATGAGAAAACAAAATTACATGTTGCATGAGCTGGTATATGTCCAAAGACATTCAATTGCCGCAAATATAAAGCAAAGGGGAAACAATTAAGATTTTCTCCCCTTCTTCTTTTCAACCTTACGCCAAGCACCAAGTGTTGGCTCGGTCTCGATAAGGACGAGTTGATTTCCTTCTATAGGTGCTCCATTGTCCTTATCGGAGTCAGATGTGTCTGATGTATGTGTTCTTTTGTATCCCCCACTGTCTAGTGTTCCAGGTACCATATCCTGCTGAGTCTTTGTGGTGGTGTCGAGCTGCTCGTGCATTTCCTGTTCTTGTGTGCCCAAGGAAGTATCTGTTTGTTGATTCTCATGTGGTGAAGGTTCCACTTCTTCTTCCTGTAGTTCTGGCTCTACAGATGGAAATTGCCAACCTTTTGCCGCTTTGCCTGTTTTCTTCTTTTTCCTGTTATCCCTTTTTGCTGCCGGGCACGATTTTTGTAGGTGGCCTGTGCACCTGCATATCCGGCATCTGAAGGCGGTATTCTCATAGTCTAAATGTTGTGTCCATCTCTGTTGTTTTTTGTTCAGCATAATGGACTCTGGGAGTCCCTTGCTCAAATCAACCTCCACACAGATTCGTGCGAAGGTGAATATGCGCTCTTCCAGGCGTTGAGTGTCTATTTTTATGTATCTGCCAAGGGTGTTTCCAATGCAGCCAAGAACATTTTCATTCCAAAAATGTAGCGGGAGATTGTAGAGCCTTACCCAGACCGGCATTTTGGTCACCTCCATGGTGTTAGCATCAAAATTAGGGAACCATGGTGTAATAAAGAGTCCCGTGGAGCCCCAGAACCATGGTCCCTGGCTGATAATGGCATCTCTGACCTCAGTGGATGTGAATTTGACTATGAAGTATCCTTTAGAGCATAGGTGTATTTCACATTCCATGGTCCAATTTGTAAAGATCCAATGGAACAGCTCCATTGGTTTGGGCCAGAAGCAGTTGAATCTGCCTATAATTGCTTGGGATTCGTAGGCAGTTCTATGCATATCAATATCTGGGCTGTCTATGTTTATTTCAGGCACGCTGTCCTGCAGTTCTACAATATAAGGCTTGGGAGAACTATCAGCAGGGGCAACAGGAGCTGTGGGAATGTTTCTGTCCCCCTGTAAAACATTCCTATATGAACCTCTTGTGGGTACTGTTGTGGATGCACCTGCACCCATGGAAGGTCCCTGTGCCCTGTTTTGGCCCATCGTTCCACCCCTCAATCTGAGGTTGAGGCAGATGGATGACCCAGTGATGATGGAGTAGTCGTTTACCGAGTAGTGGTCAGCAAGAGCTTTCCCCCCAGAAATTAGAGACTGTGACTGAACTGGGTAGCCAGCCATAGTCTGAATAGCTTCCTTCAGGTGTAGGATAGAATCTATAGTTCGAATCCAAATAATAAAGAATTTACCTACAGGAAGCTTTATGAACACTTGAAATGGAGACGAGTCTACCTGAGTATCGATGTAGCAGACTTGCTGGCTGCCTTTTTTGGCTATAGGCACATCATAGTGGGCTTGATTCAGGCTCAGATGCTTCGAGTGCAGCGACAGTGAACCCAAGAGGTCTGTATTCCTCGAAACAGCAACTATGGGGAAGTGAGTAGGCCCAAGTAGCCTCTGTTTTAAGTACTGTAGATGCCACGGAGCAGTCAAAACCCAAGAGCGCTGGTTCGATGCCCATTCATAGCCCATCCTCGAGGACCAGGGCGTAAATGTGAAGGCCGGAATGAATAGGAAAAAAACAAGCCGAAACCTCTCCCAATAAACTAGAAAAACTAATAACCCAGCATGAGAAAACGGCCAAAAAAATAGAGTATTGTGCTCAATGTCACCATGGGAGGTGCAGCAGAGCACAAAGCCAGTCGCTGGTCCAAACCCAAAGTCACCAAGGAGCCAATGGCACACGCAGGGACTTGTATCATACCTCGCAATAGATTTTGACAGAGTGGTCAGGCACCAGAGCTTCATTCTGTTGGTTCTGCAGGGAGTCCATGAGCCTGACTTAGCAGAATAATAGGGTCCCACAGGTGCGAATGGATCCTCAACCCAAGCCGAGTCACAAGGAATAGGCCTGATAATGCAGAATCGCATTTCATGGAGGCTCTGCCTGAGCAGCAATCTCCAGTCCGCGGCGGCAATGGCAGACTGAAACCCTAGAACAAAAAAATTCGCTCCCGCGCGCGCCATCTCCCTCTCCAATCACATGAACAAATGTTATATGAAATCAAAAATATATTATGTCCTTATTGCTTAATTGTTAACTATTTTCATATTTTATGCCTTATTAAAACAATTTCTTTAAATTTTACCTATGCAATGTTTCATAGGAACAACTATAATTTGGAATTTGGCACTTTGGCTGAATATCTCTTTCTCAAATTCTGTGATTTCTTCCTACAATTGTGCAACTAAAGCAAAGTTGTGTTCATTAAAAGTAACATTAACAATAATTTCCTATTCATTTTGGACTGTGAATCATACAAAATAAACAAACTTATGGTTACTTCCTATACGAAAATAGCTAAAATTTGCACAAGTGTCCTCTATTGCACTTACAATTAGTTATGAACTTTATTTCTAAAGAAAAAACTATATGTATTTTGCATCCTTAGATTTAATCAAGGAGTAATGAAGCATGTACTTCATCATGGTCACTCCCATATGAATGTGAAATGTGAGAATGAGAAACATGAGAATGACATTGCTGAAGAGGGAAATTTGTCCAAATATGATCAATAATTTTCCTTTTCCTAAAAATAAAATTCCTTGTTATTTCTTGTAATTGTCCATACTGCATATATTATAATATTTGATTACTTCTATTGTTATTTGAATTAATCTTGATATTGAAATATATAATATAAGTATAAAAATGTAATCACTAAATGGAAATTGTTCCTTTGCTATTGCTATTTCTTCAATGGTTGCAGAAATAGGTACAAGTAGTGCAACATATACATTTAATATGCATATTCAACATTGGAAATATAATTCCAACAAAACAAGTTTGATTATGTTATTGCAATTATTTTTCGTTGATACGATTTCTATGTTCTCTTTTATGCAAGTAAGTACTCCATGAAGACAATTTTTTATGTTGAAATTGAATTTATGAAATTGAATATTTGATGGTCGATATTTTAAATGTGTTTCTTGGATATAGATAATCATAGAATTCACTAAATATTGATCACACACAATTTCATTCACACGAGCACGTAGACTTTGCTTATTCAAAATTGCATTCGTTAAAGTATTTTCATTTTCTATCACCTTCTCTATGTATCATAATTTCCATGATGCTTCAGTGATTAAGAATTGTGTTTCTCATAATACTTTCTTGTTTACACAAAAGTTTTTTCTTTTTTAGTCTTTGAAGAAGATACAAAAATTCCATCATTCTAACATGTGACAGTGCTATGTAAACTAGTCCATGTGTTGATATGCCACTTGGATCAAATGCAAATCCATTCAATGTAAAATCTTCTGATAGATTAATTGTTCTAGCACAAGCTAGTTGTATCAGAAATAGTTTGGACACTATAGTTATAAATCTCTTGCTATTAAATGTCAATGGCTTTGAAACACACAATATTGGAGGCCAATCAGATGATACATTTTTTTCATACAATTCACGATACTTGTTTCTTTGATTTTTCTAATATATGGATTAACGCAATACATCGATATCATTCAACATTATTATTATTTTTCATATATTTTTTGCATATCTCATCAGTGCCATTAACGAGGCCACCTTCTGTATTATATTTCCCTGCATATATGTCAACAAGAACATTGCATTTGATAAGTATTCTAGATGGTAATCTCATTTTCTTCTCATATGAAACATATCCTCATTGCTTATCCTGATATTCATCAATTCCATCAAGAAATATTAGGTCTTCATTTACATATGAAAACATTTTTTCGATATGCTTTTGTACATATATGTTTTTGTAAAATAGATATGGAAATAATGGATCCATTAGGGCACGTATGAAGCACTTATCACTTATATATTTTATATATTCATCAATTTATTTTTTCTCTCACATTTTATTAAGGATTTAAATGAAATTTTTATCTTTTTGACGCATTTTCATGTGAAATTCATAGCATTTGACCTCCTCTTTCCATAACATTATACTAGTTTTCTAGCTCCTAAAATTGGGTGCTCAAATATCAAATAATCTTTGATCGGTTGCGCTTGGAACAAATCACTTGAAAATATAACATCAATAGTTCCAAAATAAGCCAACATAGTATTCTTAATTTCACGAAAGCATTTTTCTACATGGTCTAATAATGTTGAACCTATCAAATACGCTTCACCAATTAGCATAATACGAATTTGTTCAGAATTTTTTGTCAATGTGTATAATTTTTCACCTTTAAGTAAAATTTATTCTGATTTGTTAAATGGTTAATGGAATGAAGAATGCAATGTTATAACACTGACATTGAATTTTTCCTTCCCTGTATATTTTGTGATGATTCCTTTCAATTGACATGGGTCATTTTTTTAGCAACAACCCATGTTTAATAAGATAAAATAAAACATATTCAAACCCCAAAAAAAAAAAAAAAAATTATCCTTGTTTCGTTTTGTCGAACTATTTTTGCTGTTTTGTTCATTTTAGAAAATGTTTTTTTTTTCTTTCTTCGTGCTAAACCGTAGTCTTTCGCTAACATATGTGCATGTCCTCTACTTCTTTTATAATTTTAGATTCGGTCTATAGATAACAAACTGATGTTAGCTTGTTGGTTGGTAGGTTTCTATCACTTCGAACATAACATGAGGTTTGCGACGAAACAAAAAAAAGGGTCGAGTCGCACACAGGTCAGAGCCGCGAGTGGTGGGCTTAACCATAGCGTAATGAGTGTGCACATTTTTCGGCGTAGGTGAGACAACAACAACTAGTGGCAGATCAAAGAAAACCCACGAGCACAAATAGGACGACGTTTAAGCTGTAGGGTGCCTCCGTAGGTTGACCGCAACATAGGCACGCTGACCCAAATCAAGGGCCCACGATCGCTATGGGGGCACTGTGTTGATGAATGCGTGAGACCTAAGGTGCTCCTGCAGTGGCGTAGACAAGCACAAGTGGAACCCCACCATCATGTATGCCTTTCCCTCTCATTTGTGCACATCTCCTCATCTCTGCCTCCACGATGCATCCGACAGCCTAAATTCCATTTCGCACCTCGCAGACTTTGAACTATAACTATGGGGTGAGAGTGCGAAATAATTGGTTTCCACTACAATTCAACTCCCCACGTGTCCCCTTCTCGTCGTATCGCATCCTCTGCCTCGACTACCACTTACCACTTGCAAACCATGCGAAAACTGGTCACCAGCGCACGCGCAGTAACTGCCACCTCACCATGACTACAACGCCCCCGCACGACCATCTGCCACTCCTCTATGTTATTTGAAAATCCCAGGATTTGGCCCTAGTGGCGAAGTGTGCAACTTCTATAACTATTTTGATCATGATGTTTTACGGGTGGAAGCTCATTTTTCACCGAATTCTGTTGTTACTTTCCTGTTTAGAAGTGATTGTTCAATGCACTCTCTGTTAGTTAGTTAGGATATTGATTTTCACATGTGTGAATAAAAAATGAGAGTCTGGTCCAATCATAAGAACCCTCGAGATTAACTATGAAAAGGGGGAGCATCACTTGTAAAGAAATGGTGTGAGCGATTCATGTAAGCTTGGGGAATAAAATTCTTTAAACCCTGAAGTCATAATTGAACAATCTTTTCTTCTCTGTGGATGTACAAGTGTATGTATGGCTTGCTGGTGTATGCCTTTCATTTATCATGCATTTTTGCGTTAAAACATGTTTTGTTGTTTCGGTGCTCTTCGTTCTGTTTAATTCTATTAGCATGCTAAACTATGAACTAGTGTTTCTACAAATCTGTTCTATCAATATGTGTTTGTTGGTTTAAACTAAGGTAAATATATGCAATTAGAACTATTTCTAAAAGCATCTTTCTATTGTTGCGGATACGTGCTACAATTAATGTGAAACCTTTTTCAGCTTATTTAGTGGTGTCTGTATCTCAGCACGTTGAACATAAATGCAGTTTTTTTTCTCTTCAGCTTAGTATCAAGATGCTCCTTTATAAGGATAGGTAGGATGTTTGCTAGTTTAGTTAGTTTCAATCTTTGCTACACATAGATCTAAAAAAAATAAACCAAAAAAAAGAAGAGGAAAGTAGTTTTGATCCAGTACCATCCAAGTCCTCTTTAAGGAGAGGCATCCACCTTAATATAAACAGAGCTATAATTCTGTCGAGACTAGCTATTCCAAACAGTAGAGGGGCTAACTGGGAACCTCTGTTGGGATTTTATCTCCTTGTTTACCATAGATATTTTCGCTTGGTCAACAAAATTTGCGCTAGAAGGAGGGCCAAACTAAACCAAGCTATCACTAATATATTTCTGACTAAAACTAGCCCACAACAAGCTAACATAGCCTCAGTAGTTTGGTAACAAGTTTCAGTAAATTTCACCACCTTATACTCAGTTTCGCCGAACTGCTCATTGAATAAATAATTGACTCTACACGAGAGATTCCAACACAGAAGTTTCTCCACATCCGGAGGATAGAGAAGGGCACGATTTCATAGTACAACTCCCTGAAGTTGATATTTTCAGGCGAATCACATGAAATTTCGATCACCAGGTTGGTTTATTACCTACTGCTCCATTACTACCTAGGAGAAGGGTACGAACTTTACCTGTCACTCAATCAGGAAATAACCTCATAGTTCAAAATTTCGAAGACCTAGTTGACCTATCCCTACACGAGATACCAGGATTGGTATCCCGCATCACCCCATCTCACCCTAACTCTATTATAGGTGAAGACGATCAAGACAAGGAGATTTTCAGCCTCAGTCACCCCACCCATCCGAAGATGGTTCGAATTTTGAACATCCTGAAACAGACTCCTCAGAAGAAGGTGATATGGAGGGAATTAATAATGAATTCGATGAAGATCCTAATGCCAACATTGATAGACCTTGGCTTCTTAGGGATGTAGTCGTAGTTCCTGGGAGGCAGAATCGGCTCCCTAAACACCATGAGAAACTACTTACGAAATTTAACCCAGATTCTAAGGAACCCGCAGAAGACCACATCCAAAAATTCATGCTAGCAAATCGACTAATGAATGTCCACACTAAAGATGTGGTGTGTCGTCTCTTCCCTTATACCTTTGAAGGAAGGGCCTAGACTTGGTATTTTTCTCTCCCACAGCGATCAATAAAAAGCTGGAATGAATTTCAGACAACATTCCCTAGAAAATTTGGAGAAGATAAAACACCCACAGTCTTAGTCTTATAACTATCACGGATGAGGATGGACACTAAAGAAAAGGTCAAGGAATTCAACCAAATATTCCTCTCACTCAGAAATAAGATCCCTCAAGACTCGAGGTCCACTGAAGGAGTTGTTATAGAATTCTACACTTCTACCTTACCCCAGACCATGGCCATGATTGTTAAACAAAAGGAAAAGAACACCTTACAGGAAAACTTCACTGAATAAATTAAAGTAGAAAAATACATGGTCCGCTTGAAGGTAAGCCCAGGATAGCAAGGGACAGAAAAGGGAAGTAGCAGTAGAAATCCATAAAAAAAATTTGGAGACAAAATGGATTTCGATGTTTTTGATGTAGAAGATTTGCAGAGGGTAGTGAAACATTTTTCCAACGAAGTCATATAATTAAAAATAATTCAAGGTAAGGAACCTTAAGGAGAGGTTATTTTAAATTCCCGCATAGGCATAAATTCCCTCCAAGACATCCATATCCCCCAAAAGGAATTAATGTCCAGGAATTCGCGATGGAACATTTTTGTAGAGCTCATAAAGCTAACCACTCTGAGAAATATTTCTCGACATTAATCAACATGTTTTAATCATTTATAACCGGGAAAGAGTCCTCCTCTGGGACAGTTGATGTTCATGCCATGGAAGCCCAAGAACCCCGTCCTAAAGAATCTACAATTAATCACTTTTGGGATCTGTCTAACATTTTTGAGGAAGAAGATGAGGAAGGATTAGGAGATGTGAACATCACCCAACATTCCTACCAAACACAAAGAAAAGGGCCACCAACCCCAACAGGTGGTTTTTCCCCATCAATCCCAGCTGTTGGTAAACCAAACCATCCCAAGAAAAGTGTCCCAAGTAAGCTAGCAATTACAGAACCAGTTCTAAATAAAGCCACCCAACCTGTAGATAATACTGACCCTAGGAATCTATATTTCAGTATAATCAATGAGTTAAAAAGGACTAGTATCTCTCATTTCGAACTTACCAAACTTGCACAATTCAGAGATAATTGTAAATGCACTTCTCGGGAAAGCCTGTAATCTTCCCCAGCATCTCATTTTGAATCTACATTTCCTGGAGCCTCTAATCGAAGGTTCCATGATCAAACAAAATTCAAAATCGCAAACCCCTCCCTTCTTGTTAACCTTCGATATTTACAATCATAATGTCCACAACTGTATGGTAGATTCAGGAGCATCATCTAATGTCATGCCATATGCAGTTTGCAAGAAATTAGGCCTTGAAACTAGTAAGAGTGGGATGCAAATAGTGAAATTGGATCAATCAAAAGTAAATTTCTGGGGAGAATTAAAAAAAAGTTTTGATAAGATTGTCCTTAGACTCTTGGGGTTCACCAAATCATTGAAATTATAGTAGAAAACATTCTTGAAGCATATGGTCTCTTGTTGATCAGAGACTTGTCTAGCCAGTTAAACGTGTACTTCACCACTGATTGGTCTCACCTCTGGTTTCCTTACAAGGGAAAATGAAATTAACTCAGGGTGAATAGGGAGCATTACATGAAACATGTTTTCACTAATTTAGAAGCCCCAAATGAGCCTGTGATGTTTATTAATTCCTTGTTAGGGAACTATTATGTAGACACATGGTTCGGTGATCTCCCATCTGATTCGTCAATAATACCAGAGACTGTGGTCTTAGAGCTTCTCTTTTGCACTCATCAGCCAACTCCTTGAGCTGATGGGAAGATAGGAGATAAAGCCATGGAGTCAGAATTTCGGACCTTGCACTTCGACAGTTCTAAAACCAAAGACGGTGCGGGTATAGGGTGTGTGCTCCAAGATCTGAAAAAAGACAAAACCCTAATTGATGTTTGGTTATAATTTGAATGTACAGAAAATGTCACAGAATATGAAGCACTTTTACAGGGTCTTAAGAACGCTATCGATCTGGGCATTAAGCACCTTAAGGTTTTTGGCAATTCTGAGATCATAGTTAAGCAGGTAAGAAACTCCATACACTGCATATCAAACCGATTGGTTCGCTATCAACAAGAGGTATGGGATATTTTGTCTTGTTTTTAATAATTTAACATTATGTCTATTCCAAGGTATCAAAATGTAGACGTAGATTTGCTAGCTAATGCTGCTTCTTGTCTTATTCCATCTGAAAATTTCAAACCTGATGCTTATTCAGTTGAACTCATTTTCAAGCCTTCGACTCTAGATAATATCACAAATTGGAGGGTATTCAATGATGACAAACAAATTATCCATTTCCTAATGTCTAAAAATACTTTCAAAGATGTGGCAATTGATGAAGGACAGCATGACCAAGATTTGAAGAAAGAGCTTAACCAAGAAGTGTCTGTCTGTGAGAATGCCATCCCATGATCAGTGGAAAAATTAGAAAATCTCTACGATCTTCAAGATAAATTCAGAAGGGCGACAAACTGCAAGACTCAGAGTTCATCTATGCAAGACGAAGTTATCAATATTGGTACGAAGGCAAATCCTCAGAATGTCAATTTGGGGGTTCAATGTTCACCGGATGAGAAAGCCGCCTTTATCAAGATATTTCAAAAATTCAAGGATGTTTTTGCATGGAAATATGATGATTTGAAGATATTTTATTCAAATATAATGCAGCATGTCATTCCCATCAAAGAGAATGCCTAGTCAGTGCAACAGAAGTTATGAAAGATGCATCCCAGTCTTGAACCTATGGTCAAGGCAGAGTTAAACAAACTTCTTTCTACAAAAATAATTTTCCGTCTGAGACACATGTAGTGGGTGGCTAACTTAGTACCAGTTCGAAAGGAAAATGGTGACATATGACTATGTTTTGATTTTCACAATCTGAATCAGGCATCAGATAAAGATGGTTATCCAGTCCCATCGATGGAAAAAATTCTACAAAAAGTTTTTGGTTCAGAGATGTTTTCCTTCTTGGACGGATTCTCGAGTTATAACCAAGTCTTGGTAGCCCCTGATGATATATTAAATACTACCTTCTGAACCAAATGGGGCACCTACACTTATAAGAAGATGCCCTTTGGATTAATCAATGTGGGAGAAAATTTTCAGCGTGCTATGGATGCCACTTTTTGAGGAATCATCGACAAGGCCATGGTGGTCTATTTAGATGATATAATGGTATACTCAAAATTTAGAGCAAACCATATTGATGATTTGAGGGAAATTCTAGAGGGCTGCCGGAAGTATGGGCTTTCCCTCAATCCTAAGAAATCCATTTTCTGTGTAATCGAAGGAAAGATGTTGGGATTTGCGGTGTCTAAGGAGGGGATAAGGATCGATCCTGAGAGGTCAAAAATAATATCTAAAATCCCTCCTCCTCATAACAAACAATATATGCAATGATTCATGGGAAAAATAAACTTCGTGAGGAGATTTGTCCCATGTTTCGCCCAAACGGTCAAACCTTTACAAGATATGGTTAAGCATAAGGCAGAGTATAAATGGGAGATTAAATGAAAAGAGGCATTCACTAACATAAAAAGAGTGATTATGGATGCACCATATCTAATGAGTCCTGATTTCTCAAAAGGTTTTTTCATGTATTCTTTCGTGGCCACGACTCGTATGAAGCCATTTTGACTCAGAAGAATGGAAATGGAGATGAAGTTCCAATTTCTTTCATGAGCACAAGGATGGATGAAGCCCAGCTCAAATATCCTGAGGTATATAAGCAGGTGTTTGCGTTATTCAAGGAAATTAAGCATTTCCACCCATATATTTTAAAATATCATACTCAGGTAATTGTGCCTTACCCTGCGGTGAGGAACTTCTTTGTTCAGAAGGAGCTTCGAGAAACCCGAGCGCATTGGATGACAACTCTCCAAGAATACAATATAGAGATAAAGCTTGCTAAGATCGTTCAGGGTCAGGGATTATGCAAGTTGGTGGTGGAGTCGGAAGGAAACGAAGTTGTTGAGGAGGGAGGATGGGAAAATGAAACTTGCATATATGAAGCCAACTCTATGGATGCAGTCACCCCTCAAGACTCTTGGTATGCTGATAGGAAGTTTTATCTAACTATAGGAAGCCCCCGTGAAGGTCTAGATGCAGTTAAAAGAAGAGCCTTAAGATTGAAGTCGGCTCATTTCCAATTGGTAGCAGGAATTTTATTCAGAAATAACTTTGATGGAATTTTGTTGAGGTGCTTAGAGAAGAAGGAATCTGAAAAGGTTATGTCAGAGTTTGCATGAGGGTCCAGTGGGTGGTCCTTTTGGACCAGAAACTATGGTTCATAAAGTCTTGAGAGCTGGATATTATTGGCCTACAATGTTTAAGGATGTATACACATTTGTGCGGAAATGCAATGAATGCCAAAAATCTGTAGGATGAGATCGGAGAGCTGCCATGCCCCTCCAGTCAGTGATTATCGAAGCCCCTTTTCCACAATGGGGTTTAGACGTGGTTGGTGAAATTAACCCACATTCATCTGCAAAACACAGGTATATCATCACTGCTACTGATTTTTTCACACAATGGTCAAAAGCCATCCCTCTGCAGGTCATCAACAACGATTAGGTAATATCGTTCTTCACGGCCCATGCCATTACCAAGTTTGGTGTCCCTAACTCTATAGTTTGTGATAATGCTAAATATTTTTCATCAGTAAAAATAATGGAGTTTGCATTAAATTTTGGAATAAAATTCAAATACTTGGCCAATTATTACCCTCAGGGAAATGGATTGGCTAAGTCAACAAAAAAAAAATTGATCAATATCATCAAGAAAACTGTAGCAAAACACCAACGAAGCTGGCATATCAAGTTGACATTAGCTCTCTGGGCAGATTGGGTTGATTCCCAAATATGCAATAAATAATTCTCCTTTCTTCCTAACCTACAGACATGACTGAATTCTTCCCACACACATCTTTTTACCATCTCTTCAACTCTCCTAGTCAGTCCAGGACACTGAAAGCCCAGCTATACAGCAGCGCATAAATGTCCTGTTGAAATTAGAAGAAGAGCGTCATGCCTCCCAAAATAGGTTCTCGAACCACCAAAAAATTGTCAAATCCTGGTTCGATAGGAATTTTGTGGGAAGGAAAGAGTTTGAAGTTGGGGACCTGATCCTAAAGTGGGATAAGCCAAATGAAGCCAAAGGGAAACATACTAAATTCCAGAAGTTATGGGTAGGACCGTACCAGGTCAAATAATGGTTAGGGTCGAACACTTTCAGATTGCAGTCCTTAGAAGGGAAAGTGGACCCTTTGGCCGTCGACCATCAAGTTTTGAAAGGTTTCTTTTCTTAGGGGAAGTCCAAGTTAGGACTATGTACATAGTTTTGTCTTTTTTTATTTTGTTTGTTCGAACCTTTGCAATTTTCTTTTCATCTTCCTTTTCCTCGGGGTGATAATTTTTACATATTTGGTGCACTTTGGGGTTGAAAACAATACTCTCAGATGATGTCATGTGAAAAATATTTTAGAGAGGGCATATAAGATGACATTGGAATTTGGAAGTATGTGTTTTTTGCATGGAGGAACATATTTCCACAATCTCTGCTCACCAAGATAGTATAAAATATCTTTTGTTCATTTGGGTTGTGAAGTAAGAGGATCCCTGGGCGCCAAGGTAACTCCACTGGGTGTTGTGGGAAAATCTATCATTATCTCTAAAAAAAAAATAGGAAAAGAAAAAAATTGGGCCAATCTGGAAGGACTGTTTTTCTTCTGGGAAAGCTTGAAAGTAAGGACTGTTGCTGGGCTCAGGAGTCAATTTGAGACATCAAGCTTGTTGGGTGAAGGACTGTTGTCGAGCTCAGGAGTCAGATTGAAAAAACAAGCTCCAACCCTGCCTAAGCATTTTAAGAGTATGGAAAAACCATGACTGTACCCCAGAAAGTAATTAGTGAATGAGGAAACTTGTGACTTACCAAATAAATTTCTCCCTTGAGAGAAACCGAGATGCGGGACACACCTGAATCGGCTCGCAATGGAGAAGCCGCGATCTCAGGGAAAATATGAAAAACATATCAAGAGGAAAAAGAAGTTAAAATTGACCTCATATCCTTTAGCTGACTAATGATAGCTCTTAAAATTTCCTCAGGGTATGAGGTAATTCTTTCCCTATCCAGAATACTCAAGGTGGGACACATGTTTATCTCGCATAGTCCTAAGTTCTAAGTGTCTTGAAAGTCTATGTAACGAACCATTCCCCATAAGCTATATATATTCAGAGATAACTTCTTCGCCCAGTAAGTTGCCTTTTTCTGTAGGAACAACACATGTTTATTAACGATAAAATAAAACATATTAAAACCAAAAAAACAAAAAAAATGCTCCTTGTCTCGTTTTGCTGAACTATTTTTTTTGTTTTGTTCGTTTTAGCAAATGATATTTTTTTTTTCTTTCTTCGTGCTAAACCATAGTATTTCGCTAAGATATGTGCATCTTGGGTACTTATTTTATAAGTTTAGATTCGGTCTATAGATAACAAACTTATGTTATCTTGTTGGTTGGCAGGTTTCTGTCACTTCGAACACAACATGAGGTTTGCGGCGAAACATAGCAAAGGGTCGAGTTGCGCACAGGTCAGAGCCATGAGTGGTGGGCCCGACCATAGTGTAACGAGTGTGCACATTGTCACAACTCAAAGATGGTGAGATGAAAAAAGCTGGTGGCAGATCAAAGAAACCGCGGGCACAAACAGGCCAACGTTTAACTCGCAGGGTGCCTCCGCAGGTTGACCGTGACGTAGGCACACTGACCCAAATCAACGGCCCACGATCACTGCGGGGCACTATGTTTATGAATCCATGAGACCTAAGGTGCTCTCGCAGTGGCGTAGGCGAGCATAAGTAGGAACCCACCATCATGTACACCTTTCCCTCTCGTTCGCGTGCATCTCCTTATCTCCGCCTCCACGATGCATCCAATGGCCTGAATTCTATTGCGCACCCCACAGCCTTCAAACTTTAACTATGTGGTGAGGGTGTGAAATAAGTGGTTTCCATTACCAGTCAACTCCCCATGTGTCCCCTTCTCATCGTATCGCATCGTCTGCCTCGAATATAGCTTACCGCTTGTGAACCATGCGAAAACCAGTCACCACTGCACGTGCAATAACTGCCACCTCACTGTGACTACGACGCCCCCTCACGACTATCTGCAACTCCTCTATGTTATTTGAAAATCCCAGGACTTGGCCCCAGTGGCGAAATGTGCAGCTTCTGTCACTATTTTGATCATGATGTTTTATAGTTGGAAGCTCACTTTCACTGAATTCTATTGTTACTTTCTTGTTTAGGAGTGATTTTTGAATGCACGCTCTGTTAGTCAGTTAGGATATTGGTTTTGACATGTGTGAATCAAACATGAGAGTCTGGTCCGATCATATGAACCCCCAGGATGAACTCTGTAAAGGGGGAGGATCACTTGTAAAGAAATGGTGTGAGTGATGCATGTAAGCTTGGGGAACGAAGTTCTTTGAACCATGAAGTTGTAATTGAACAATCGTTTCTTCACTGTGGATGTACAACTGTATGAATCGCTTGTTGGTGTATGACTTTTCATTTATCATGCATTGTTGCGTTAACATGGGTTGTATTGTTTCAGTGCTCTTAGTTATGTTTAATTCTATTGGTATGCTAAACTATGAACTAGTGTTTCTGCAAATTTGTTCTATCAATCTATGTTTGTTGCTTTAAACTAAGGTAAATCTATGCGATTAGAACTATTTTTGAAAGCATCTTTTTATTGTTATTGATAAGCGCTACAATTAACGTGAAACTCTTTTCAGCTTGATTAGTGGTGTTTGTATCTCAACACGTTGAACATAAACGCAGTTTTTTTTCTCTCCAGCTTAGTATCAAGACACTCCTTTATAAGGATAGGTAGGATGTTTTCTAGTTTAGTTAGTTTCAATATTTGTTGCACACAAATCTAAAAAAAATAAACAAAAAAGAAGAAGAGGAAAGTAGTTTTGATCCAACACCATCCAAGTCCTCTTAAAGGAGAGGCGTCCACCTTAATAGCAACGGAGCTATAATTCCGTCGAGGTTAGCTATTCCAAACAATAGAGGGGGTAATTTGGAACCTCTATTGGGATTTTCTCTCCTTGTTTACTATAGTGATTTTCGCCTGGTCAACAGTCATATATGAACATGTTATTGTGTAAGAGAAATTGAGATTGGAATATTTTTATAATAGTAAACATTTTTCCAACCCCCGTGCCACCTGTTACAAGTACATACAATGGGTCATTTGGATTTTTTTCTTCTCAACAACTAGTTCTATCACTATTCTTGCCTATTATGGATTAAGCATTATAATGATTTTATAGAATTTTGTTTCTTATAATACTTGTGATTTCATTACAAGTTCATAAGGTCTCTCAACAATTGATTTCTCATTTTTATCCTTCTACAAATATTGTATATCTAAATTGATATTGTATTCTTAATAACACTTTTCATCGTCCATTTCGTCACAAGGAGACAAATTTCTTTCAAACAATTGGCTCTCATTGTTTTCAATCTCAGTGACTATGATGTCAATATCAATCTAATTTGTCATTGTTTCCTTGGTGTATTTTCCCTTATTTAATTTTATGGTTTTATAAAATAAGAAATATGCATTGTTCCAACTCAAATACATTTCCCCAAATAGGTTTTCATTTGTACGATATGGGACTTACAACATCAATTGTTCTCTAAAATAATTATCAGCATCAATATGTTTATTATACTTTATGTACCTTATAACATATGGTATGCCAACATTTCTTCTTTTTTTCCTTGAAATGTATAACAAGATGAAAATTCCGCTAAACATACATATTTTATGTTTTCTAGTCACTGCAAATAGCGATCAATAATGGATGAACATATTATTTTTTGTGAATCATGTAGTTCCTGTTCAAGGTCCCTTGGTTTCTTTAGTAAAAAAATTGATCATCAATTTTTGAAGTATTAATAATTATACATTTTATTGAACTAGTATTCAATGGAATTGACAATGCTATATATACATCTTGTTGTGCACACATTTGTTGTATGTTCAATAAAGCTTTTCCAATTCTTGCAATTGTTTAAATTAAATGATATTACCATCATTTTTTTGACACTCACTTCACACACGTTTAAAAATCGACGTCATTGTTTCATCTAGATTTTTCATCTATGAACTACAATGAGTAGTAGCATATGAATCAAATAAAAATTGAGCATCAGTATTTTCACCATAGATTAATCGAATATGATGAGAAAAGCTATTAGTACAAACTAATACTAGTTTTCTTTTCAACAATATTTATCTTTGCCTCAGAGTAAAACGAATTTCATGGATATAATTACTTTCTCTTATACCTATTTTTTCCATAAGATTATCAAATTTATATGTCTCATCATGTTGCATATGCTTTATTTCGTCAAATATCGTTCTTGCATTCAATTTTTTCTTTGCATTTTTGAGTTCCATAGGCTCAAGTATTCATGCTATTAGCATTGGTGGTATTAAAAAATTGAACCTTCAACACATCTATTTTCCTTTTTTACAAGTTCTTTTGTGATGATAACGTTTGATTTTTTTATATTTATAGGTTGTTTGGTTGAATCACAACACAAGTATTTGTCAACGAATTTTTTGATTTCAGTATCCATACTTGTTCCATATATGGGAGAATTTTTAATCCATGTAAATCCATGTTCATGTTGGCTATCTTGATTTTGGAATTATGTTACAAAGAAATAGTCATGGATATCACCAAAGTACTTGGACTCATGTGAAATTAACTGATGTAGAGCATTCATTTTTCCTATGTAATATTTTACTCAGGTGATGGTGTCATTTCTTATCAAGGTATCAATATCACCTTCATCTACATCATTTTTACTACATGTAATTTTTTGTCGGTGTATTTGCTGCAAAGCATTTACTAAATGCTACTAGACGTGTTCAACACTGCTAAATGAAACAAAGAAAGTGGGTGGACCTAATTGTCATATCATTTCATATAAGTTCTTGTGCAAATGAGAAAAATAGTCCGTTGATGTCTGTATTTATCATTCCATATAGGAAATGTTAGATGCAATAATGTGTTTCAAATTAGCCCTTGTTTTAATGCATTTAGCTATTATTTTTTTTCCTTTTAACTTTCCTTTTCTTATATGAATCTAAATACGATGGGATAATTGATTGAGGATAATTCACACTATTTTGTAAACCAAATTTGTTATATGATACACAAAATCATGATCTTGATGGAAAACTTCCCACTTAGAAATATCATGATATGTAAAATTTCTTGTAACACTGTCTAATCATTTTTTTCGGTAAAAAAGTGTGGGAAAAAGCATCTATTACAAATACTTATCTCTGAATATTCCCAAAGGCTCATAGCCTTCACCTGGAGTAATGTTTATTTGATTCTTGTGAAGATCATAAATACTATATGAATCACTAAATCCATGTAACCATGTCTTTGTCACTGTCTCTTCATCACATTAATCATTATCATCACTACTTTCTATATCTGCATCTGTCTCACATGCATATGCACTTTTGTTTTGATAAAATACTTGTTTCTAGTTTTTATTTATTTGACATTCTCTATTCTATAGAGTGGAGTCTTACACAATCTTCTCAAAACATAGTTACCAATCAAAAAGGTAACTAAACTGGTACATACTTTTTTGAGGTTGCAAAAAAAGCACCTGATTTTGAAAAGTGGTGATGCACAATCACCTCGTTTTTTTTGGGCATATTTTTGACACTTTAATTTTTTTATTGATGAAGTATGAACATTTGTTTTAAAATGTTAGTGATTTTCATGCTAATTTTGAAAAGTGTCGATACATCATCAACCTTTTTTTTTAGAGTGGTCATTTTCATGCTAATTTTGAAAAGTGTTGATGCATCATCAACCATTTTTTTAGAGTGGTGATTTTCATATTAATTTTGAAAAGTGTTGATGCATCATCAACCATTTTTTTAGAGTGGTAATTTTCATGTTGGTAATAAAACATAAAAATAAAATAAGAAAAACATGAACAAAAAAACTCATATATATATATAATAAAAAAACTAATAAAAATGTAAAAATAAAAAAAATTAACTTGTAAAAATAAAAAATTTAAATAAAAATAAATAAATAAAACAAAAAAAACAAAAAAATCGAAAATTAAATAAAAGAAGGGGCAAAAATTAAAAAAAACACGTAATTTAAAGAAAAAACAAAAATAGAACCGAAAACATAAAAAACATCAATTTTTTTTTCTTCTAAGTTATATATATATATATTAGAAATTTTAAAAACAATTAAATTAAAAAAAAAATTAATAAGAAAATAAAATTAAAAAAATCAAAATAATAAAACATTAAATTAAAAAAAAAATTAAAAAGAAAATTAAAATAGAAATTTAAAAATGAAAAAAAAATAAAACAAAGAAAAACAAAAAGCATTTTTCAAACTAAAATTTAAGAGAATTTAATAAATAAATAAATAAATAAATAAAACCTAAAAATATTAAATTTAATAATAATAAAACATTAAAAAAAATTAGAATGAAATATTAAATTAAATTAAAAAACAAATATGAAATATAATAAATAATAATAATAATTACGAAAAATATTAAAAACAAAAAAAATATTAGAATTTCATAAATAAATAAAAAATCAAATTAAAAATATATATATTTAATTGCGCTACCAAGGTGGCGGTTGGAGGTCGATTGTAGGAATCGACTTGGGGAGGTCGATTTCGGGAATCGATTTAGGGAGGACGATTCCAGGAATCAACCTAGGGAGGTCGATTCCGGGAATCGACCTAGGGAGGTTGATTTCGGGAATCGACCTCCCGAGGTCGATTCCGAGAATCGACCTGGGGAGGTCCATTCTGGGAATCGACCTTGGGAGGTAGATTCTGAGAATCTACCTTAGGAGGCCGATTCGAGGAAACGACCAGGGGAGGTCAATTTCCGGAATTGACCTCCGGAGGTCGATTCCCAGAATCGACCTAGGGACCTCTCGCCCAAGTGCCAGCCCCCATCGCAAGCTTGGCGACGTAATTAAATAATTTGTTTTTAATTCGTTTTTTATTTTTATTAAATTTTAATAATTTTTTTTGTTTTTAATTTGTTTTTAAATTTTTAATGTTATTTCTTATATTCATATATTTTTTTAAAAAATTTTAATTTAATTTTATTAAATTTAATATTACTTTTTAGATTTAATTTAATAAAATTTAATAAATTTTGTTAATTTATTTTAAATTTATTTAAATTTGCTAATTTTTTTTTTTTTATTTTTTTTTTTTTCTTTTAATTACATAAAATTTAATATTTTTATTTAAATTAATTTTTTATTTTAAATTAATTTTATTTTTTAAATTATTTGTCTTTTTAATTTTTGTTTTTTATTTAATATTTTTTATTTATTTATTTTTTTCCATTTTCCATTTTTAATTGATTTTTAAAATTTTTAAAATTTTCATTTTAAAAGTGCTTTTTTTTTAATTTTTAATTTTAAAATTTATTTATTTATTCATTTATTTATTAAAAATTAATAATTTTTTTTAACTTTAATATTTTAGATTAATATTAATTATTTTAATTTAATAATATGTTGAATATATATTTTTTAATTTAATTTAATATGTACATACAATTTATTTTTTATAATTTATTTGTTGTTTTAATAAAAAAAAATTATTTTATTTTTTATTTTTTTTAATTAAATTTTTTTTTTAATTTTTTTTTTAATTTTTAATCTTTTTATTTATTAAAATTTAATATATTTTTTAAAAATTTAAATTGTTATTTTCAAATTTTACCCTAGATGACCATATGATTCCAGCTACCACGTATGAACCTTTTTGGTCTCATGTTTCCACCAACGCAGCCCCGCTGAGACGATTCAGTAATTTGAAACTGTGTACCTTACAAATCTAGGAGATGATGCAATACTGCCGAACCTCATGACCCTCTCTTATCAGCAACTGGTCGATTCAAAGCAAATTAGTTTGTTTGGATGTTTGGCCCATGCTTTGTGATTCCTTCAACTACCCTGCCGAATAGTAGGGGAGGGGAAATACCCATTAGAATAGGTCGGGGAGGGGAGAGTATTATAATATCACCAGTGAGTTCTTTTGTTTTTAATTGAATAAAACCTTAATTTTTATTTTTTAAATTTAATATGTATATTTTTATTTTATTTTATTTTTTTTAAATTTATTTGTTTTATTAAATTTGGTTTTTTAAGTAAGTATATATATATATATATATAGATATTAACTTTTAATATATTTTTAAATTTTAATTTTTAAAATGTTTTTATTTTTTAAATTTTTTTATGAATTTTTTCGCTTATCTTTGTTTATATTTTTTGTAATTAAAAATAAATGTAATGAAATTTTTTATTTTTTTTAATTACTTAAAATGTGTGTATATATATATATATATATTTATTTATTTTTCTTTTCTTTTTTTTTAATATAAATTTTTATTATTCTAAATTTTTTGTTTCAACAGTTTCTGTTTTCAGGGCGTTTTTTGCACACACAAAAAAAATTGGCTTTTATGTCTATTTTTAAAGATGTTGAAAATTTACTCCGAAAAAAAAAAGGGTTATTCCACGATACAACTTTCCGTTTTCAGGGTTCTTTTTGCACAAAAAAAAAATGGCTTTTTCTTCCATTTTTTAAAATGTTGAAAATTTACCCCCAAAAAAAAAGGTAATTCCAAAATACAACTTTTTGTTTCCGGCTTGTTTTTTCATGCTTTTTTTATGTTTTTTTTGTTAGAGTTCCCATTTTGAGGTAATAGTTCCCATTTGATTGGTAACTATGTTTCAATTCCCTTAAGGATTTATGAATATGTATTCGCCCAACAATAAATATGCTTTTAAACATTGAACATATTTTAATTATGATGGCCATAGTACTAGATTCATGTATGTCACGAGGGAGCACAACTTGAATTCGATATATGTCAACAGGTACATTGATTAGTCCATAATCCAATGGAAATTATGGTTTTCTAAAATATTGTCCCAGTTCTCGTATTTGCAAAAATGGTAATCGTAATGATATCAATCGTCCCTCTAATTCATAAAATTCTTTTACTATGGAAATTTATCTATTATGGCTAATTCTCTATGGAACTTTAAGTTTGATAACTTTGTCATTGTCTAGTCTCCTTTTCCATTTTTTGAATATGAATTTAATTCTCGACACATCGCAATTTTTTTTTACTATAAGATATTGTTAGGTCCCCATATTACTAGTGTAGTCCCTTATTGTTATTAGTGTAGCCCCTTTATTGTTATTGTTGTATCTCTGTAACCCCCATATTTTTATTATTGTTCCCTTACCTTATTATTGTTAGGTCGACAAGGATTATATTGTGACCCCATGGACTCCTATATATAGAAGGAGGTTCTGTCATTTCTATCATCCAAGAATTGTTCATTTATGTAATGTATTGGAGGTTGCCCCCTCGAAGTGGCTGACTTCTAAGGCATTAATCTCTCTTCTCTACTATTTTTGGAGTTGGTTTCATAACATTTGGTATCAGAGCTTTGGATTCTAGGGTTTTTCTGCTCCAAACAGGTCATCGTGGAATTTTCGCTATAATTTTTTTTATACAAAGATTCAAAAGCTGAAATTTTTACATATTGAAGCCGAAATCCTGAGCAACGTCATGTACAAATTTCAAATCTTTGTTCGCAATATTTTCGGAGATATGAACTGTGGAAGTTAGGGTTTTTTTAGGCTTCCACATTTCACCTAAACAGGCCATCGTGAAATTTTCACTATAACTTTGTTTCCACGAAGGGTCATAAGCTTAAATTTTTGCAGGGCGAAGCTGCAAGCCTGAGGAACTTCCTGTAGAAATTTTAGATCTTGCTTCGCAATATTTTTGGAGATATGATCTGTGTAAGTTATGGTTTTGTTAACGCTCCCGAATTTCATCTCAAATAGGTGACCTTGGGAAAATCATCATAACTCTCTCTCTGAGCATCATATTTGAATTCTATAAATAATGGTTGCAAGTAAATGGACTGTAGTTTTCTTTGTAAAAAATTTAGAGCCTATGGAGGAAACAATGAGACGTGACACGCTGTACAAGTGAGCTCTACTAAACCAGTCCATAATTAGGTCATTTTGGGAGATTCGACATAACATTGCCTTGAAGTATCCAAATAAGGTCAGACTTGTGGCATTCGAAATAAGATTCAAAGGGCTACTACAGGACTGAATTTCATATATTGAAGATCCGCAATTACAGATATAATTCAGTTTCAATATCGATCTCCTCAAAAGTAAGAAAAAGGTGTGTATTTTTTTCAAATTGCATAAGTCTTGTTTGAAAAATTAGTTTTAAGTGATGCCAAGCGAATATTGAGCATAGACATCAATATTGGGTTCTAAAATTCCCCCTAAAAGGAATTCAACACCCATTAAGCCCTCAGAATACTCTACTATGACTCATGAAGATGAAGAATTGCAACATGATCTATCAAAATTACAAGAGCAAGTGCACCAAATTTCGCTCTCGCAAAGAGCAACAATAAATGAAATGGAAGTTTTGAAGAAAGGCATGGAAGCGAATATGTATGGTTTGAAGAATAATATGGATGGTTTCAATAAAGGTGTGGAAGCTAATATGGATGGCATGGAAGCTAGCATGGAAGCTAAGATGGATGACATGGAAGAAAAACTAAAAGACAACATGGAAAACATGAAGAATGATCTAAAAGAAGACATGGAAGTTTTGAAAAAGTTGATATATGAAATGTTTCTTAATGGTAAAAAGATAGTAGAGGAAATTCATGATGAGAAAAAAATAAATGTTAATCGTGATTTCATAAACTCTAATGTTGGATTAAGGAACCACCATATTCCAAAGATGGATATGAGGAAGTTTGATGGCAAGGATCCCATAACATGGATACTATAGATGGAGCAATATTTTGATCTCAATAATGTGCAAAACACACAAAAGGTACGCATTGCAACTTTACATTTAGAACAAAATACATTTCTATGGTATCGATGACTTTGCTCCCATAAAAAAATTGTCACTTGGTCAATTTTTATGGAGGAAATGATAGCACATTATGAGGATACAAAGAGCAACACATTCTTTAGTCAATTGATAAATCTCAAACAGAAGGGTTCAGTGGTGGAGCACATTGAGGACTTCCAAAAATTGAATATAAGGGTAACTGATATTCCAGAGGAACACAAGATTGATGTCTTCATAGGAACTTTAAAGGATAGCATCCAACATGAAGTTCATTTTCCGAAACCTAATTCATTGGAGAAGGCATTCAGGTTGGCAAGAAAATTTGAATGTAAAATTATGGTGACAAGGAAGCCTACCACTCACATCTATAAAGATGGAATTGTTGCTACACCTATACTTCCATAACCTACAAGGTTGACACCACAAAAATTGGAAGAAAAAAGAGAAAAAGGGCCTTGCTACAGTTGTGATAGTGAAGGCACTAAAGGTCATAAGTGTGCTGAGAAGAAATTATTTTACATAGATTGTGAAGACGAGGAAGAAAATGAACAAGAAACTTCAAAAGAAGAGGATATACTCCAAGAACCAGCCCTAGAAGAAGAAGAAATGAGTCCGACCATATCGTGTAATGCATTGGGAGGAATTACCACTCCTCAAAATCTCAAGATAGAAGGACATATAATGAAGAAAAATTTAATAGTGTTTATTGATTCGGGTAGTACTCATAATCTTATTAATTGTAAGGTAGCGAAGGAATTGAATTGTTTCCTATACCCAGCACCAGAATGTCAAGTGATGGTTGCAAATGGAGGAACTATAAATTCCTCTGGAAAATTCCATAATATCACGCTAACCGTGAGGGAATATGTATTGAATAGTCCAATGCTTTCCATTCCAATGGGAGGTGTTGATGTTGTACTAGGAGTACAATGGTTACAATATTTGGGGACAATAGATTTTAATTTTCAAGAATGTTTCTTGAATTTTTTTTTAGAAGGAAAGTAAATCGAATTATGGGATATCGAAAGGAACCTAGGAAAGATAATAAGTTCTAATTTCATGACAAATATTCTAAATAAATAACGACAAGGTGCAATTTCACAATTATGCTCACTAGAAGTTCCAAAATCAAAATCATCTATTCCTCCATATGTACAAAAAGTCAGGGACAATCATTCCAAGGTGTTCCAAACACCCAAAGGACTCCCACCTATTTGTGATAATGATCATGATATTCATTTGATTCCAGGAAGTGTTCCTCCAAACAACAGGCCTTACATATATCCTTATGTCCAAAAGAGTGAAATTGAACATATGATTGCAGAAATGTTAGAGGCTGGTATAATTCAACCTAGTCAGTTATTTCTCTGCTCTAGTAGTATTGGTGCACAATAAGGATGGATCATGGTGCATGTGTCTGTATTATAGGGAGCTCAATAAGCTCACTATTAAAGATAAATTTTCCCTTCCTGTAAATGATGAATTATTGGATGAATGACATGGCACAATTTATTTTACTAAGTTGGATCTTCGTTCAGGATCTCATAAAATTAGAATGAAGACTGAAGATATTCTGAAAACAACATTTCGAACTTGTGAGGGTCATTATGAATTTTTGGTCATGCCTTTTGGCCTTACCAATGCACCTTCTACATTTCAAGGGTTGATGAATTCGATTTTCAAACCCTTCCTTAGAAAATTTGTGCTAGTATTTTTTGATGACATACTAATCTACAACAGGTCTTGGAAGGATCATGTTCAACATGTCAATAGGGTGCTCAAAGTATTGGAGGAGAAATAATTATATGCAAAAACATCCAAATATTTCTTTGGACTACAAGAGGTAGAATATCTGGGTCATATAGTATCTCATGAGGGTGTTAAGGTAGACCATAATAGAATTAAAGCCATTAAGGAATTGAAAGACCCCACAACCATAAAGCAGTTACGAGGATTTCTCGGGTTAACAGGGTATTATTGCACGTTTGTTAAGAACTATGGGAGAATAGCAGTACCTCTAACAACAGTATTGAAGAAAGATGAATTTTCATGCACTCCTAAAGCAACTAAGGCCTTTGAACATCTTAAAGAGGCAATTTTTCTAACAATGGTCTTAGCTACACCACACTCCACAAAAACCTTTATTGTGGAATGTGATGCCTTAGGAAATGGAATTGGTGTTGTTTAAATGCAAGAAGGAAGACCCATTTGTTTTGAAATTCGTCCAATCAAAGGAAAGTATTTACAAAAATCTATTTATGAGATGGAAATGTTGGTAATACCACATGCACTAAAGAAATGGAAGCCTTACCTAATGGGAAGGCACTTCAAGGTAAAAATTGATCATGACAGTCTTAAACAGTTTTTGGAGCAAAGACTATCTTTAGAAGAGAAGAAAAAATGGGTCACAAATATGTTGGGTTATGACTTTCAAATCATCTACAAAAAGGGAAAGCTAAATGTTGTTTCAAATGCACCCTCAAGAAAGGATGAAGAGGTGGAAGCATTGCTTTGTGAAATTTATATTATCCAACCAGATTGGATAACCGAAGCAAGGGATGAATGGAATAAGGACGAAGAAGTGTGGACACTCATTCAAAATTTGCAGCAAGATTCTAGTACATCTGATACATTTAGTTGGAAAAATGATTCGTTATGGTACAAAGATCACTTATATATTTGTAAGAATTACCAAATAAGACAAAAGGTTCTTTTGGAATTGCACACTTCTCCTTTAGGAGGACACTCAACATTTTTAAAAGCTTACCACAGGGTGAAAAAAGAATTTTGTTGGGATGGCCTTAAATCTGATATTAAGAAGTGTGTGGCAGAATGTTTGGTTTTCCAAAAAAATAAAGTTGAGACAGTTAAGACCCCGAGTCTTTTACAACCTTTATCCATTCTAAGTCAATGTTGGGAGGATATTTCAATGGATTTTATCATAGGTTTACCTAAGTCCGAAAGAAAGAATGTCATCATGGTGGTAGTTGATATAATTACCAAGTATGCACACTTTTATGCATTATCTCATCCATTTAAAGCAAGTACAATTGCTACTGCATTTATGGAAACAATTTAAAAGCTACATGGAAGCCCAAAGATTATGGTAAGCGACAAAGATCCCATTTTTATTGGAAATTTTTGGACGAAATTATTTTCCTGTTTGGGTACTCAACTAGCTCATAGCTCATATTATCATCCTCAATCCGATGGTCAAATTGAGATAGTGAACAAATGTTTGGACAATTATCTTTGTTATTTTGTATCTGATAAACAAACACAATGGGTCAAGTGGTTACCTTTCGCTGAATGGTGGTATAACACTTCCTTCCACACTGCAGCAAAAATGACCCCATTTATGGCACTTTATGGATATCATCCACAGTATATCACATCATCTTTAAGACAAAATTCTAATGTGAAAGCAGTAAAATACCACATCGAGCATGAACAACAAGGTCTCCAACTCTTAAAGGATAGCCTAAATTTGGCACAAAATCGAATGAAACAACATGTAGATCAACATTGCAGTGAGAGAAGTTTTGATGTAGGAGAGTAGGTATTTTTACGGCTACAACCATACAAACAAATTTCCCTCAAGCAAGCTAATAAGGATAACAAATTATCGCCAAAACACTATGGTCCTTACAAAGTGTTGCAAAATATTGGTACTATGGAATACTAATTGGAGCTTCCTACTTCTTCGCGACTACATCTAGTTCTCCATGTTTAAGGCTTAAATAAGGTTATAGATGACAAAATTCTAGTTCAAACAATATTGCTAGAACTTGATGAGGAAGGAAAAATCATATTGGAACCTGAAACAGTCACTGAAACAAGAATTTTACAACTACGAAATCGATCAATTTCAGAGTATCTCATCAAGTGGAAGAACTTACCCACTGAAGATTCTACAGGGGAGGATAATAATTTTATGTAGAAGCATCTAGTGCTACTCAAGTGTTAAGGACAACACTTTTTTGAAGAATAGGGGCATGTTAGGTCCCCATATTACTAGTGTAGTCCTTTATTGTTATTAGTGTAACCCCCTTATTGTTATTGTTGTACCCCTGTAACCCCCATATTATTATTATTGTTCCCTTACATTATTATTGTTAGGTCGACTAGGATTATATTGTGACCCCATGGACTCCTATATATAGAAGGACGTTCTGTCATTTGTATCATCCAAGAATTGTTCATTTATGTAATGTATTGGAGGTTGCCCCCTCGAAGTGGTTGATTTCTAAAGCGTTGATCTCTCTTCTCTTCTATTTTTGGAGATGGTTTCATAACACAGATCTTTCAAACCAAGTTTGATTGCAAATTTCATAGTCATAAAGAGGAAAATCTTGTATTTTCTGAAAGTACTGTTGTTCAACTAATTTCTCCATTGTATAATCGATTATCTGAGACGATAATGTTTGTTCATTAGAAAATAAGATATCTTGTATTAACTTTCATTGTTTCGATCCTCTAATGATCAAATTTTTTTCGATGTAATTTTTTTTTCTTATGTATTTTTTGAGTTCATGCAATGAAGGATATGGTATTTTTCTTTGATTGATAGAATTTGTATGAATTTCCATAATTTTTTCATTAATGTTCATGTTCTTATATTTAGAATCTAATGGATTGAATAGTTTTCTAAGAACATTTTATTAAAAAATGTCCTTGTTTCTTATACACTTTTTTATTATATGCATTGATAGTAATGATTTATTGTTTTCATCAATAGATTATGTATCGATTTATATGTGATTTTCATTCATGTTTATGTTCTGGAATTCATACATATTAATGTCGTCGTG
The DNA here is from genome assembly GCA_034641835.2 of Pinus albicaulis. Classification (NCBI taxonomy): domain Eukaryota; kingdom Viridiplantae; phylum Streptophyta; class Pinopsida; order Pinales; family Pinaceae; genus Pinus; species Pinus albicaulis. The sequence goes on from CM076578.1 coordinate 686,578,901, forward strand.
TTTTTTATTGATTTTTTCTATAAATTATTTTTCGCTAACTTTTTCAATAGTACATGGAATGTTGTTTTGTTGCAATATTTCTTTGAGAGGTTAGTAATGCAAGTGAAATGAAACCATATCAAATTTCATAATATGGAATATCGATCGGTCTTCCTAGAATGCACAAAATTCAGATACAATAGGTAGCCTATTAGAAAACCATGTGCATATAGTTATGTTGAAATAATATTGTATCCTTTCATAAACAAAAGGGCCATCATTTATCTTCCCTTTTACATATGGCATTGATATTTGTATAATGTATCCTTTCCAATTTCTTATTCTAGGAAATTTCTTAATTGCCTGTTTTTCTATGTATTTTTCTACATTACCCCTAAACAGGGAACATCATACTAATTCTCCATCAATTTTCACGTTGTTTCAAAATAGCTTTCACCATAAATACTTTTAAATCTAGAAAATATCTTAACTATATAATTTCTTATGATTTTATCTATCTGCATCCATCCATGTTCTATTTTTTTATATGTTTTTATAGCTATTATAGGTTCATGATCAGGTGCTATCGAACATTTTTTTTGCAAACGAGTGGTTCAAAATGTCGGAGAATTGAATTCTCATCATGGAATAATATGTTATAACTTTCTTCATAAAAATATGAATTAAAATACAAAGAGTTTTTCATTTTTGTCTTTGAACAAAGTCTTATAGGAATTTTCATCTAGTTTGATAACCAATGTATACAAAATATTTCTCCCCAAAGTCCCCTTTCCTCAACAGCGATACTATGTGAAGTTCATTTTGTCATCTTTTCAAAGTAAACATATGGGTTATCTACACCATGCATATGTATTAATGAATCTATATTCAATTCACGTTCATATGATAGTATGGATTCAGTCTTCCCTTTATGCAAAAAAATCCTAAAATGTTCTATTGTTCCTTCACATAATTCTGCTAATGCATATCTAAAATGAAACATACTTAGCATAATATAAAATAGGAAATATCCTACCTCATACGCAAATTTTTTTAAATGAAATATATTATGGTGCCTTAGTATTGCATCTGGACCATTTATTTCCATAGCAAGAAAATGCTTCTCTGTCAATTCTTTAACAATCATGCTTCAAACATGCTTTCTCATTGTTGCTTTAGCAATTACATTTTAAAAATAAAGAAAGGGTATTTTAATTTCACTATGAACCATTGCTCAATGACAAGAAAAACATAAAAATGTACAAGAAAATAAGTAAAATGATATAGATATAACTGATTCGCCTAAAATATTGTATATGAATGAGGTATAGAGTCAGAAAAAAAATGAACCATAATGTGGCTGATACGCATATCATAAAATTTGTATTTTTTTTAGAAACGGATATTGTGTACAATATTATTCTAACAAGAAAAACAAACAACTCTAAAAACAAAGTATCAATTCAAATAACAAGAGAAAAATCATTCGTAACAAGCCCCATCCGCCCCCTAGAACTATGAAATATAACAATATGCATTAAGAACATGCATCCCAAAAAATTAAATTCATGATCAATACCTAAAACTATAACTACCAACATGTTACATGTTAAAATTAGGCCACAACATATTTATAAAACTTACAACATTTGAATTAGGATTCATAGGCTAAAGAGGAAACTGCAGAAATATATATATGTTTTTGATATTATTATTATTAATATTATTAAAAATATTTCACAAAATAATCATAAACCTTAGACCCTTTCATTTATGATTTACGCCAAAAAATGAGTATACGAAATAACAAATGCAATATTTCTATGGAAAAATGTTGTACTTCCGCATTGATTTCCCCTCATGCATAGTTCTATCACACACAAACATAGAATGGGGATGGCTTTCGAGATCAATTGAAAATAAAAAATGTATTTTTCAATATATCATAAATGTTAAAAACAACCAACATTCCCCCCTTCTCATATTTAGCCACAGGTTAATGAATCCCATGTTGCTTCTGTTATTACTGATATGTAGAAATTTGCATAGCTCTTAATTTTCTTTCATTTTTTTCCTAGGGGAGTTAATAAAGCAATTAAGTTTAGAATAGCTTCATGTCAATCCTTCTTCGAATTTCGGAACATTAGAACGAGGAATTTTATTGCTATAGATAAATAGACATATCCCATCTTCCACACAGTCAAAGATTCACACAATGAAATGTCTCCACACATACCCTGTTCTAAGCAATAACATAGTTAGAGTACTCATGAAACCCCTTGTTTTATTGCAAAAAAACTCACTTCAAATTTTTTTTATTATTAATAGAAAACACGTATTCTTCCAATGTTATAGCATCATTTTTCACCCTCATGTGATTCATGATTATCTCTATGGCCTTGGGCACCCATTCCCACAGACTTGAAAAAAGTTCATAAAAATCAGTATTAAAAATCCCATACGCGTGTATGCCCAGACTTGTCTGCGTGTATACGCGAGTCCATATATAATTTTCCGCATATGCCATTAAAATCATTAAAAAATATATAAAATTCCATATTTTCGGGCTAGGTTGATGGTTACTCTAGTAGTTCAACCACCCCAGCATGTGGCCAATTGTTTCCAACTGATTGAAACTACTTTGAGGGAGTATAAAAGCCCCTCATGTGCATGGCCTAAGGGAGAGAGAAATTTATAGACATTATACTCTGTTGGAGCCCCAATTCAAGTCTGATTTCCTGTGCCTCCTGTACTTTCCCAGATTTTTACAGGAAACCCTTGTTTTCTGGAGATGTTCATCAGTTTATATGTCATCTCATGTGCACAAGTCTTGAAATTATCCTAGCGAGGCAAGGGCGGGACGGATCCGGACGATAGTCTGTTCGAAGATCGTGGAAGGATTCAGGTGATCTCTCCACTTTTTATTACTGTACATGCTGTTCGTAATGAAGAAGAACCATATTTTTCCCGAATTCACGTGTTAATATCTCCTTGTATATGTGAAAATATTATTATTTAAGCATTTATTATTGTTTATATGATGTTTCACATGGATTTCATTGACATTTAGGATAAATATATGATGTACAACTAGATTTTTGTGCACGTTTCTTCTTGGTTTTCAGGTTAAGGAGGAAGAAGGGTTGTTGGGGGTTTGGACCCCACGAGATCTACATCAAACGTAGGATTACGGGTGAGTTCTACTATTGATGTTATCTAGTTTTTAGCATACAAGTGTGGTTGTGTGAGTCCTTCTTGAATAACATGCCCTGATCTGTGGAGGTTTTGACCCAAAAAACCTCTAGGGAGTTTTTTCCCAAAATAGAACTGGCGACTCCGCTGGGGATCGCATTTTTGTGATTCCCCTGTTGGGTGGTTTCAGCTTTTTTAAAGGTTTCCAACAGTTTGAATCATTATTACCAGTCCAGTTAAGTTTTTCTCAGTCAGACTGAAGACCTGGTTCTTTATCCAGGCTTGATCTTTTTTATTTTTCATTAGTTACCTTTCCATACATGAGTTTTTCCATACACAGCCGCGTATACACGTAGTTTTTGTTAAAGGGAGTCGCGTATACGCGAGTTTCCTTTTACACAGTCGCGTATGCATGCTTGTTTCGAAACTGTCAAGTAGCGTATGCCTGGGCAAATTTTGAAATTTTTGATTTCTTGACTTTTTGGTCCTGTCTGCCTGTGGAGGCCTATTCCTGCAGTGTCTTTATGGTCTCTGGATTGTGTTAACAGTGGCTATTGGTCTTTTTCTCTCTTTATTGGTTGAATACTAGCTTATCTGGCAAATCTTATTTTTTAGTGCTTGCATTTCTAGTTCGAGTACCAAGATCTCTTTATGGGGATTCTTGGCTATTCTGCTTCATCAGGACAGAGAGCTTCTACTCATATACTCTTTCCTAGATTTTTGTCTTGCTTTGCGCTTCGATTTTTGCCTATTTTTTGGTTAGTTTTCTTGAGTTCATTTGACTAGGTCTTGTTGCAATTTTTGAAGAGTATTTCTTGGTTCTTTGAAGTTTTTGTTTGCTGCAAGGTTGTACTATTCTTCTGGGCTGAGTTACTGAGTTTCTTGTCTTCTTTTGCTCATATAAATCTTGCTACTAAGTGGCACTATAAGATTTGGAGCATTTTTGAAGTTTTTCTTGAAATTCAGAGTTGTTTGGCTTGGTAATTGGATAGTTTTCTTGGTCTCTTCGAGCTCTTCTTTTTATAAAATTCAAAAGCTCAAAAAAACATTTTGTTTTGTCACTTGCTTTTGTTTTGCATTTTTGTTTTTGTTTTGTTACATCTTTTGAAGCTTTGTTGAGATTTCTTGCCTTTGGTTTCTGACTTAATTTGGGAAGGGAATTGTCATTGGTTTCTTCCTCTTGTTCCAAGCATATTTTGGTGTCTTTATACTGAGAGTTTCTGATTTTGGGAACTAGTTTTGTGGACAACCGAAAAGTGATAAAACTAAAGGATCTTTGGGAAATTTCTCTTTGCTTTAATAGATTTTGCATCTTAGAATTTGCATGCTCTTAGTTATTTGCATCAGGTGCACTTAAGCATTTAGTATTTTTCATATTTTTTGCGAGTGTGAAGTTTGTTATCTGAAAAAAAGAAAAAAATTAGTCTCGTAGAACCCGTGTAGAAATTTATTTTCATCGAAAGCCAATTACTGCATCTGCATTTAGTTTGGTTTTCATTAATTTATTTTCTGCGTCATAAAACACCACAAGTTTCATTTCCATATCCCATTGACATAATATAACAACCAATTAAAATAAGCGCTATAATTTAAAAACAACTAGCAAGTTTTTTATTAAGTGTCATACACCAACTAGCTAGGTTGTAGGGCCTTGGATTAAGTGAGTGGAGAGTTAACTCTCCAAGGCTGCTCAATCTAAAACATAGAAGTTTATTAATTGAGAAAAATCCAACTCCGTTAGGTGGACTAGGAAATCTCTCCTCCAAAGAGTCAAGCGCGAGGGGAAGTGAAGGTCGAGAAGAGAGATACCCCCTCTCTGATTTGCTGGATCTTGCCTCAAGACCGTTCCGCCCGGCTTCTGACATGGATTGGTGCCCATAGTTTCCATTCATAGGTTGCACATAGGTGACTGCGGGGGGGAATACCCGTGGTACCTGAGGTAGACGTCGTATCACTTCTAGCAGTACTTCTGGGGGGTGCCCCGGCGAAGCTTGGGTACTTGTGCCAGCAAAGGCTGTTGTTAGGAGGTCGGCGTAACTATTTCTGATACCTTCGCTAGTAGGCCTAGGCTGTAATTATCCCAGACTACTTTTTGGAGGTCCTATTCTTCGCTTTTTCGTATTTTGGTGTCCGGTCCTAATCACCCGAAGAGGAAATACCTGAATGTTGTTTGCTTGGTTGTATCTTAGGGATTTTTTGTAGTGAGTGCTCTTTGCTCCTATATTTCTTAGCTTTATACTCTTTTTCTTTTTTTGAGTCTAATTAATCTGTTAAAGTGGCTGATCAAGCGCCTCGTCGATCGAGGAGAGTTCGGGAATTATCTCTCAAAGCTGTTGAGCCTTCTTCAAGAAGGCGTAGGTGTAATATAGCAAGTGAATATCACCCTGTGGTATCTGACGTAGTGGAGAGAGATCCTCCACAAGGGATTGAAGGTTTTGTAATTGGCTCCGGTGTTGGTTCCGAGAGGAGCGCTCCGCTCACCTCGAGAGTCTTATTTCCACGGGAAGAAGAAGTAGAAGTAGAGGAAGTATCTCAACCCTCTGAGTCACTTCCATCTCCTCTTCCTCCTGATTATCCATTTCTTGTTAAGTACATCGGACCTAAGTCTACAAGACCAAAAGATCCTCCATATTATTCATACCTTTCGATGGCCACGACTGGGAACACGGCTTTAGCTGTGAGTGCTGCAGGCATTTAGACTCCTGCTTCTGTAGAAGGAGGAGGCACAATTGCTATATCTTTGATTGCTTCTAGTACTGATGTGTTTGCCTCTAGTTTCACCCAAGCACAAGCTTCTCAATCTGGTCCCTTTTGTTTTGGAATGCCCACTAGTGGGATTCCTTCATTTTCCTTTTCCGCTGCTGCAGCTGCATCTACACCCATGTCTTCCATGGCTAGTGGGTCAGCTTCTTTTCAAGGGTTCCCCTTCGAAACTGGGCATATTCCTAGTTCGAATCCTTCTTTAGGGTCTTTTCCTTTTACTTCTCAGTCTCAGAGTTTTAACCCTTGGTCTGGAGATCAGAGTTCGACTACCTTTACAGGTTGGAACCTTGTATTTACAATAGTGGGGGCAGGGAATCAGTTTTACGCTGGTCACCAAGGGAATGTTTCTTTCCCTTCGTCAAGTGCTTATTAGACTTTTTCCCATCTTTCTAATTCTTGGAACCCCTATCAGGGGCTTTCCTCTTCATTAAATACTTCAGGAGGGGGAACTGGTCCGGTCTTTGGTAACTCTTCGTTGGGAGGGGGTTATTCTCATTTTTCTACGAGTTCTTTCTGGCAACTTGGTACCTCATCAAATCCAGGGTACTCTTTTCAGAATATTGGGAATTCATCCCATCAAGGATGGAATCCTCAGGCTCCTCCTCGTTTACCTTTTCTGGCAACTTTGAACTTGCCAGATTTGTCGAAATTGACGAATGATCCGATCCGATATAGTCCGAGGTGGCCTCCAGTTCCAACCAAACTACCTTCAATCATTCCAAAGTTTGAAGGCAAGAATGGAGAGGATCCGGCTGATCATATCACCACTTTCCATTTATGGTTTTCATCTAACTCCCTGATCGATGATTCGATTAGGTTGAGATTGTTTCAACGCACCTTAACTGGAAACACTGCCAAGTGGTATATTGAGTTAACTGGGGGCAGTTTTTCTACATTTGGAGATCTGGCTACTACATTTCTAAATCATTTCCAGTTGCCTGTCCGTTATGATGCCAGGACTGAACTCCAAGCTAATTTTAAGTAGGACGACGCAACCCACATTTCTGACCATATTCAGGAATGGCGGAGAAGGAAGAGGCTTATTAAAGCTCATATCCAGGAGAATTCCTTTTGGAATGGTTTTTGAAATCTCTGTAGTCGGATATTTCTAAGGATGTGTCCCTGTCAGAGGTATTTTCTGAGGAACAGACCATTTTCAGGGCCCAGCAGCTTGAATTGATATACTCTCAGTCTGGTGTCCTTCCTAAATATTTTCCTAATGCTCCTCGCTCCAAATTAGATTTATCCAAGACTAAACCTGGTCCTCATGGTGATGGACTTATCGGGTCGATCAATAGTGGTGCAGCTAACCTGCTTAGTCAATTGCAGCAATTGTCTATACAATCTGCTCCTTCTGGTCAGGCTGTGCCTGCTGAGTCATCGCCTTCTTAATATTTGTCGGTAAATGTCATCCAAACTTCCGACCCCAAAGGAAATCAACAATCCGAAGGGAAGAAGAAGGGACAGAATAATAAGAAAAAGGGCAAGAATGGGAAGGGTAATGCAAATAAAACCAACGAGCATGTTGGTGAGGGTCCAAAGGATAAGCTGCTCAAGGCAAGATTTATTTATCTTGTTCCTTTGACTGAATGGGTTTCAAATCCTGTACCCGTTGATAAAAAACAAGTAACAATTCGAGTTTGCATTGATTTCAGAGACCTTAATAAAGCATGTCCAAAAGATAATTACCCCACACCATTTATAGATTATATTATCGATGAGTGTGCCGATAACGAGATTTTCTCCTTCATGGACAGTTTCTCCAGATATAATCAGATTACTATCCGTCCTGAAGATCAGTATAAGACTGCCTTTATTTGTCCCTGGGGTAATTTTTCTTACAAGAAGATGCCTTTTGGTCTTAAAAATGTTGGGGCTACGTTTCAGCGGGCCATGTCATATGCCTTCCACGACATCAAACATATTATCGAGGCATATTTGGATGATTTAGCTGCTCATTCTCGAAAGAGAATGGATCATCCTGCTCACCTCCATCAAGTATTTGAACGATGTCATTTCTACAAGATTACGTTGAATCCGAACAAGTGCGTTTTCACGGTTACATCCGGTCGGTTATTGGGATTCATTGTGTGCAGGGAAGGGATTAGGGTAGATCCCTTCAAGGTTGAGGCAATAATTCGGTTGCCTCCCCCGTCCTCTATTCGCCAACTTCAAAGTCTACAAGGAAAGGCTAATTTTCTTCGGAGATTTATCGTAAATTATGCTGAAGTTACCAAAGGATTTATGAGATTGTTGAAGAAGGGAGTTCCATTTTTTTGGGATGACTTCGCTCAGCGCTCATTCGATGCTTTGAAAAAAGCATTGACCTCTGCTCCTTTATTGAGTCCACCTGATTATAGCAGGGATTTCCTTTTATATCTTGCAGCAGCAGAATCTACCATTGGTATGGTTCTGGTTCTGGAGGATGATGCTCTTGCTGAGCATGTTATATACTATCTTAGTCGATGATTGGTAGGAACTGAACTCCGGTATAATCCGATAGAGAAGCTAGCTTTAGCAGCTGTCCATGCTGTACAGCGACTCAGACATTATATTCTTCTACGAAAAACTTATGTTTTGGCAGCAGCCAATCCATTTCAATTTGTTCTCAGTAGGCGAGTGATTGGGGGCAAATACAATAGATGGATTGTGATTTTGCAGGAATTTGATCTTGATTTTATGTCTGCCAAGTCCAAGAAATCATTAGTTTTCGCGGAATTAATCTCCGAGTTGCCCTGTGGAGAAGAGGTAGTTTATGATGAATCCTTCCTGGATGAACATTTGTTTCTCATCTCTGCACAGGATCCTTGGTATGGAGATATCATTGTGTATCTTCAGATTGCGAAGTTTCCCTCTACTTTTTCGAAAGATGAGTGTCATAAATTGCGTCACTTGGCTAAAAATTACTTGATTATTGGTGATGCTTTATACCGTCGAGGGGTTGATTCAATCTTGAGACGTTGCTTAACTCTCGAAGAAGCTGAGGCTGTGCTGAATGATTGCCACAGTGGAGCTTGTGGTGGTCATTTATCTGGGCTTGCTACAGCCCAAAAGATCTTGCGTGCTGGGTACTTTTGGCCTTCGATTTTCAAAGATTGTATGGAGTCGGTCAAAAAGTGTCATTCGTGTCAAGTTTATACTCGAAAAATGCGCGCTCATCCAGCTCCGCTTTTTCCAGTCATTATTGTCGGTCCCTTTACAAAGTGGGGTATTGATTATACTACTTGTAACCCGCCTTCGGCTAAAGGTCACAAGTACATTATTGTAGTAGTAGACTACTTTACGAAGTGGGTCGAGGCTATGCCTACTTTTGGGAATGATGGTGAGACTGCAGCTCTTTTTCTTTTCAACCAGGTTATTGCTCGTTTTGGTATTCCTAGAGAGATTGTCACTGATCATGGCAGTCATTTTTAGAATAGCATGATGGCTGAGTTGGCTCTAAAATTAGGTTTCCGGCAGGAGCATTCATCTCTGTATTATCCTCAAGCCAATGGGCAAGTGGAAGCCGTGAATAAATCCTTGAAGACAATTCTTCAAAGGAAAATCAATAAAGCTCGATCCAACTGGCATATCATGCTATATCCTGCACTTTGGGCATACAGGACATCAGTGAAAACTGCAACTGGCTTTACTCCGTTTCAGCCAGTTTACGGGTTGGAATCCGTATTTCCCATTGAATGTGAGATTCCTTCTCTTAAGTTAGCTGTTGAAATTCTTCCTAACACTTATAGTCTTGAAGAATGTCTCCTTCATCTGGAACATCTCGATGGGCAGCGTCGGGATGCCGCCACAATGAATGAAATGCATAAAAACCGAGTTAAAGTTCAGTACGATAAGGCTGTCAAACCTAGGGTTTTTTCGGAAGGTGACCTTGTTTTGGTCTATGCCCAAGAAAAAGATGTCGTGGGGGCAAGAAAGTTTAATTCTATGTGGTATGGCCCCTTCATCATTAAAAAAGTCCTTAAAAAAGGAGCATATACCTTGGTTGATTTTGAAGGAAACGAGTTGCCGAAGCCTAGAAATGGGCTCTATTTGAAAAAGTATTATGCCTAGGCTTCAGCCTGGAATTTTGATTTTGTATATAGTAGTTTTGCTTTGTACATATTTGTTTTTTCGATCTTTGATGGGATGGTGATGTTTTTGATCTGCTTTGGCAGGTTGTGTCGAATGTCATGAGTCATTTTGGTTTCGCCGATGGTGCTAGTAGACACACCCGGAACTTGGCTTCCGCGACTTGGGTGCTTCATCATCCATCTGGTCAGCTGTTAGTATCAAGAGGAGTCTGCATTGGTCCTGCTTCCAATAATATAGCAGAATACACTACAGTTATTTACCTACTCTCGGAGGCAATATCCTTGGGTGTTGATTTGTTGGTAGTTTTCTTGGACTCCCAGCTGGTGGTGTCGTAGTTGAAAAATACTTATCGGGTTCGAGATCCATTTTTACTCCGGTTTTTCTTAAGGGTATATTTGTTACAAAGATCATTTCAATTTTTAACTTCATTCATATTCCTTGAGCTGAAAATTGGATGGTAGACTCATTAGCTAATCAAGCAATTGATTGGCATATTAATCATTCCATACAATAAAATTTAATCATCAAAAACATCATACATTTTTATACATTTGTCACATCACATCAAAAATCGCTATATATATATCATCAAAGTGTTCAAAAAACTATACAAAATTTGGATTCATAAGTCATACAAAAATTGGGCTTATGCCCGATCATGTTCAAATCTCAAAAAATATACAATCATCCGGTAAATCATATCTATCTACTCCTGTGGTCCCTGCCCAGAAGTTGTGTTCCTATAGAACACGATCACGGTGGCGACTCAGCGAAATAATCGTACCCAGTCACGGGGTAATCCTACCACCCGTATCTGGATGGCTTCAGGTAGATATTCCACTACAGCCATAGGTACTTGGCGAGTTAACCCCTCCAAGTTCCTCTGTACAGCCTGGAGGGTCCTGTCTGGGTCTACTGTATCTGCCTTGCCTCTGCGGCACTTATGTCGTGGGTAACCCTCAGGTCGGACTGGTCCAATATCTGTATCATGATCATTATAATATTGTAAGTCATTTTGAATCCAATCAAAAACATGTTTGTTTTCCACATTTTTTCTCATATATTGAAAAAATCCAAAAAAATTATATAAGTCAAAAATTGCAATCTTACCGATTATGCCCCATGCTGCGCCAGGTGGAAGGACGAGGTCTGGATCGCCACGGAAATCCATCCCGGCATAGGGATAGTCCTCCACAGCGATGATTTGTTCTCCCTACCATTGGAAGAACTCGTCATCCCAGGTGGTTCGGGGAACTTCACTTCCCCCCAGTCTCTTCATCAAGTCAGCCCATCGGGCAATTCTTGGGTCTCTTGGGCTGCTGATAGAAGAGATCACTTTGGGTCTCAGCCCAGGAATCTTCTTGAAGAAGAATTTCATCAATATTGTACCATATCCAAAATGTTTTGTCTTTGTTTTCCAGATAGAAGTCAATTGGTTCTTTATTTTCATTAGTAAAGCTGTGCACCAATCATATAAATGAGTTAAGCATTCCACAGCTATACTCATTTGAGTCCTGGACGCCTAGTGTAGGGAAGCAGATCCTGCTACCCTGCCAATGGTAAAAAGGAGAATTTTCACATGCAAGTCTCTTAAATCTCTTATAGAAATTTGAGTTCCAACTTTCTTGGACCCCTCTACGCAGTAGACGTGGACATAATCCTCCACGGTTAGCCCTCCCAAAGGCTTGCCATGCAAATCTACCAGCTCCCCCCTCCGGGAGAGTCCAGTAATAAAATAGATGTCTTCCACCTCAATACGTATGGGCATTTGATCTATTATGAAGCAATATTCTTCTGGTTCCCAATAATTCACAAGCATTTCGAGCAACTGGACATTACTCTTCATATTTAGCATTTTGAAAAATTTGAGCAATCCACAATTTCGGATAATATTGAGTGATACTTGATCCTGAATTACTTCATTGTCAATGACACTATGTTCACGTTCTCTCCAAGATATAGTCATCTTGCAAAAATTCAATAATTTGTCCTTTAGAATCACATTTTTTCATTTCGGGTTGCGCATACGCGACTTTCTCTGTACACAGTCGCATATATACATGGCTTGGTCAATATAAACCTGCGTATGCACAGAACCGTAATTTAAAACAAATAATTCTATGGTGAAATTTTAAAATTTTAAACTTATGAACGGACAAAATGAATAACAAGGATGGATTAAGAGCTTACCTGACAAATTCAGCGAAGTTTGACGGTCGATTTCTCCTGTTTTGAAGAAAGAGGCTTTTTCTCCATAGCTCTTTTTTCCAAATCAGCAACGTAACAATGAACCAAATATGAGGTAACTAGTGTCTTTATGCCCAAAATTGTAATTTTTTTGCAAAAATTTGTTACGCTTATTTTTTCAATCTATCTTAAGCTGCATAATCCGGATGCTTGGAAGTGCCTAGATTGGTATATTTTCAGGTATATTTTGATGAAGTTGATATTTTTCCCGGTTTTTTATTCATGACTGCTGACCCATCATGACAATTATATGATCTTCACTAGCATATAGGTTAGGGAATTCATTATTCCATGGCATTTTGCATTCTAGCCTCCATTCTGATCACTTGCCATAGGGTCGATCCCATCAGGTCATGAGTATTACACCCATTTCACTCACCGATTATTTAATCATGATTTGGTGGTAGAGCCTTCCTTTACATAGGCTTCCTAGTTAGTTCCTCACTAGCACTTGTTGCCCATGCTACGTTTTATGTAGGCTCGGGAGTCCTCTTTAGTCCCGCCATGACTTACGTGTTGAAGCTTCATTCTTCTTCTTCTTCACTATCATTTTTCTGGCTATTACCCTAGAGGCTCCCTGGTGTTGTTGAGTTATAATACTGCATTGCATATTGGCTACTTGTTTATCCTGGCCTTTAGCTGGCTTCATTTGGACTCGATGTTTAAGCCATCTTTTGAACTTGACTGTCTGTACAAGTTAACCATTACATGCACTTAGCTATCGAGACTTGACACCCTTTTTACCCATGGATGGAACATTCCTTTGAGTATCGCTTACCAGTTTCTGCCACCTTGCATTGAGCATAGGATCATTCCTATCCTAGGAACTAGTGCATCTGTTTCTTGATACTCGTTCTATCCATTGTACCATAGCATTCTTTTATTCCTTTTTAGGCTTATTATATGAAAAAGACAAAAAAATCAAATATAACAAAAAGAGCGGGAACGGGATATAACTTCGTAATTTGATGGCAGTACAGTGTCAGTTTGTCGCCCTTGAACAAAGCACATACACTTATATATTTCCTCCATTTGGGATGGTTTTAGTTTTTGACCTAGGTTCAGCCTTTGCCTTATTTCACTGGTTAGTCCTCCCCCGGTTGGTTATCTCTTCCAATCATATGGAGAGTTTGTTTTTGCCTTCTGCATAACAGACTTATACAGTGTCACTTTTTACTGCCATGGTCATCATGAGTCATGCTTTTGTTCAAGGAAACTCTAACCAGAGTCAGCCATTCTGCGGTGTCTCTTGACTCATTATTAATTCGGCCTGCCCAGTTTTGTCAGTATCTTGTTCTATCACATCAGATGTTTTGGTTTTCTGCTCGTGCTGGTTTGAGAAGGTCTCCATTGACTTCTTGCTGGCGAGTTTGTCTCTTATAGACTACGACACATTGCTCTGAGAGCAAACCTAGAGCCGCACCCTAGACCTATTTCCATCATTGATAGGTGACCTTGTGCTCAGCATTTGATCATCATTATGGGTCTTTGACTGAGTGGTTTCCCCTGTGTTCGACGTCAGCATACATTATCACACTTGGGATTCGTGCAGTACCTTGATTTTCATTTGACCCTATCGGTGGATTTCTCGCCTCTGTGTCAGCTTTCATTATTGGTTGGTTCAGAGGGTTTCTTCCGTGCGCTAGCTTCATCTTGTGCATGTCGGAAACGTACTTCGGTTTTGGTTCCGTCACTTTACTTCGTCCGATTCCTTCCAAATCTTGGCCTGCGGGTTACACTCGCGTTGGACTGATGTGGGATGCCTTAATGCCTTCCTTCCAGCAGATCTTTTCCCATCGACTACGACTCATTGCTCTGGGAATAAGGTCTAGAGTCTTTTTGTCAGTACCTTAGGGTTTGCAGTCATCAGTGGCAGACTCTTCGCTATCGACAGTGGGGATTCATCATTGCCTCCTGATTGGTATATTCTTTCAAGTGTTCGACTTCAACTCATTCATTCGCACTTGTTAGATTGTACTGGGGCACCTTGACACTCATTTTCATTATTGGTGGGTTGTCTCGCGTTGGTTAACGGTATACATTATTGACTAGTAATCCAACGATTTCTCACATGGTCAACTTCAACTCATTTATTCCCATTGTGTAGAATTGTGCCATAGTGAACGGTGAAGACCTCGGGTTGCATCAGCATTTTTCGTTTCACTACTGACAGTCCATTCAGTTTCTGCCAGTGATGCCATTCACCCTTATATGTTGTAGTGTCAGTACAGCAACATCCTATATGTTGGCTCCCGTGTTGCGTGATTGTACCATGTATTCCACCCCTTATGATTTGTCACTTGGAGATTCAATTACTTGTATGATCAGACATCCAGTTTCAGCATCATTGATCAGCTTTCTATATGTGATACTTGGACATTGATTCTGACCTGTACTTCTGGGCCATGCTCAGATGATTCATTGTGTACTTTCAGTTCAGCTATACTTGTATACATTTTGGATCTATTATGTACTTTCTATATGATGTATTTTTGACTGAGCATGGGTATGCCCACCTCAGCATGAGTTGACTCTCTATTTTCTTTCATTGGTTTTTGGTAGGTTGAAATTTGGTGAAGTCCTCTCTTGTCCTTGCAAAGTTATTTCTATGTGCATAATACATTTCGGCTATCATGTACCCCTTCTGACCTCATATATTAGGGGGCATCTGTTATAGGATCATTTTTCACCCTCATGTGATTCATGATTGTCTCTATGGCCTTGGGCACCCATTCCCACAGACTTGAACAAAGTTCATAAAAAACAGTGTTAAAAATCCCATACGCGGGTATGCCCAGACTTTTCCGCGTGTATAAGCGAGTCCATATATACTTTTCCACGTATGCCATTAAAATCATTAAAAATATATATAAAATTCCCTATTTTCGGGCTGGGCTTATGGTTACTCCAGTAGTTCAACCACCCCAGCACATGGCCAACTGTTTTCAACTGGTTGAAACTACTTTGAGGGAGTATAAAATCCCCTCATGTGCATGGCCTAAGGGAGAGAGAAATTTATAGACATTATACTCTGTTGGAGCCCCAATTCAAGTTTGATTTCCTGTGCCTCCTGCACTTTCCCATATTTTTACAGGAAACCCTTGTTTCCTGGAGATGTTCATTAGTTTATATGTCATCTCGTGTGCACAAGTCTTGAAATTATCCTAGCGAGGCAAGGGCGGGACGGATCCGGACGACGGTCTGTTCGAAGATCGTGGAAGGATTCAAGTGATCTCTCCACTTTTTATTACTATACATGCTGTTCGTAATGAAGAAGAACCATCTTGTTCCCGAATTCACATGTTAATATCTACTTGTATATGTGAAAAGATTATTATTTAAGCATTTATTATTGTTTATATGATGTTTCACATGGATTTCACTGACATTTAGGATAAATATATGCTGTACAACTAGATTTTCGTGCACGTTTCTTCTTGGTTTTTAGGTTAAGGAGGAAGAAGGGTTGCTGGGGGTTTGGACCCCACGGGATCTACATCAAACGTAGGATTACGGGTGAGTTCTACTATCGATGTTATCTAGTTTTTAGCATACAAGTGTGGTTATGTGAGTCCTTCTTGAATAGCATGCCCTGATCTGTGGAGATTTGACCCAACAAACCTCTAGGGAGTTTTTTCCCGAAACATCCAATATAGCACAAAATCATATGTGGCACATTTCATAGAAAATACACTTTGCGCAAAATTCTCAAATATTAACGTTAATAGTTTAACAATAATCTCAATATGCACCACTGCACACAATTAAAATTAAAAATTTTAATAATGATGTTATCTCGCAAATACGCCAAGCTCCGCAAATATTTATAGTTTTAAAATCAAATCTCTCTGCAATTTCTCCCTCACACATAATTTTCTCTCTACAAAATAAAATGTTCACAAAATGAAACATAATAGTATTCCCGGCTCTCCTATACATTCCCCAAACTCTATAAACTTGTATATGATATACAATCGCGAAATGTGTAAAAGTATTATATTTTTTGTGGAAGTCGACAAACATACCCATATTTTGTGAAATCAAATATCTCCACAATGAAACCTAATAATATTAATATATTAACATTAATTTCCACATGCACTCCTCATTATTCATAGAATACCCCATCCTAATAAAATAACCACACAATGAAATATCTTGCACAAACCCCATCGTGCGCAAATATTCAATTCTAACACCAATGCCCAAAGCAATAACACACAGTCAGAGAACTCATCAAACCCCCGGTTCTCCTGCACATACGTTGTTTTCAATATTTTTAATTGTTAATAGAAAACACATATGCCTCCTATATAACCCGAATATCCACTCTACGCAAAAAAAATCTCACATATTAACATTCATATTTTAACATTTCTCTATTACACAGTGGAAATCAACAACATTAATCATTCTGCAAATATTCATAGCTATAAAATCAGAATCTATACTCAACTTCAGTCCCACACATACTTTGTACTCTGGACAGTAAAAGATTAAAAAAAAATCTACCTAGTTCTTCGTAGAAAGTCATACGATATACAATCTAGAAATTTGTAAAAGTATCTACGCTTAATGACTTGTGTAGCACTCCCCCTTCCCTCTCACAAATTAACATCAATAGTTAAACAACTCTCTATGCACCGTCTTACATAATGGAAATTAACAATATTAATATTTTTTCATAGTCAAAACTCCACATAATGAAATTTCCCACACATACCCTATTCAGGGTAATAACATAATTAGAGCACTCAAGAAAACTTTCATTCTCCCACACATAAATAATTTTCTATTTTTTTTATTATCACTGACACAAAACACATTTTCTTCCAATATAACCCAAATACCTCATCCTTCGTAAAGATTCATATTTCTAAAATCAAAGCTCTATGCAATTTCTCCCCCACAGATACTTCCTACCTCAAACAGTAAAATATTCACTCAATGAGACATAATTACATTCCTCGCTCCCATGCACATACCCCTTCCTTTATAAACACACGACCATGAAGTGTGTAAAAGTATTAGATTTGTTCATAAAATCAACAAACATACCCCATATTTTGTAGAGTCAAAGATCGACACAATTAAATATAATAATAATAATAGATTAACATCAATAGTTTAACAACTTCCTATGCACCACCCGACACAATGGAAATAAACAATACTAATCATTACACAAAGATTCATAGCTATTAAATAAAAATATCTACGCAACTATTCTACTGCACATATATACGATTTGGAAATTTGTAAAAGTATATATTCTCAACATAACATTAATAGTTTACAATTCCCTATGCACCACCCTGCAAAATGGAAATCAACAATATTAATCATTTCGCAAATATTCATAGCTCTAAAATCAAAATCTCTACGCAACTACTCTCCTAAACATACTTCGTACTCCACACAACAAAATATTTGAACAATGAAACATAATAATATTGCATGTTTCCTTGTACATAACCTATCCTCCATAAAAATTCATATGATATACGATCTGGAAATTTGTATAAGTATCTGTGCACAATGAGTTATGTATCCCCGCAACACACCACACAAAGGACCTGGAACCGTGTCAGTTCTATCATCATGGGAAAGAGTGATACCATAAAAATGCCATTTTTAATGTTAATATCAAAGCACTAATGCTAGAGAACTCTCCAACATAATGGCCCCTTAAGAAATTAGTATTTTTTAATTTTTAAATGAATTGTCAGGAACTGAAAATACAAAAAATAAAATGCTTTGCACCAGGGAATTATGTCCCGTCGAAATTTTCAAGGAAAATAAAAAATTAGAAATAATATTTCTAGACAATTAGAAAATGATTCTTGAATTCCTCAAAAAATAGAGTAACTCAACATTTTCCCGAAAATTTGGTTAAAATTGCAAAAGAAAAACTAAATAATACACAAACAACGCAATTTGATCGTGAGGCAAATGTTATAGTCCATGAAAATTCAAGGACTAATAATAGTAGTTAATATATAATATGCTAAAGCTCATATATATTTTCTCTTAAATAATGACTTTTATTATTATTATCACTGATATTTCTAGGATTTTTTTATACAAATACAAAGTTGAAGATGAATTTTATTATTACTATCCTCAAGAATTTTAGGGTTTCCTTCTAAAATATAATTTTTTTTCAATGCGAGGTATCAGTATTCTAATTGAATACTCAACAATATAGGAGCTCAATCTCCTTTCGAATTCCTAGACAAGTCCATTAAATTAATTATAAATTATTTAAATATAGAAAAATAGATGGCACCTAGTGAGTGGATAACATGTCTATCCTATGGCCCTTAGAATATTTTGGGAGCTCAAGCAATGAATTTTACATCAATATAAGTATTTAAAGATAGAAAAATATCTGGCGATATCATACTTATCCTAGGGCCCTTATAATATTTTGGAGATCAAACAATGAAGGCTATGTTAATGTAAAATTAAACATCATAGTTGAAACATTCCCATCCATAAAATCCATCAAATGTGATCTTGAAGGTTAACTCAATATAGGAAAAAGACATAGTTGGAATACCTCCACCCATAAATCCATCAAATGTGATGAAATTTCATGAAAAATTGAACCTAGTGGGTGACATCAAATCTTATAGCTCAACTTCACTTTCCATACATCAAAAATACATGTCTAATTAAGAGAGATCCTCTCCAAACATTCACTATCTAATAACAAAATAAAAACTATATTTAAGCCTATAATACAAAGGAACCATGATGCACCAATTCTTACATTAGGGTCGTAAGACAAAGGACCATAACACACCAATTATTACCTTTGCTATATATTGATTCGATTGTAATGTTTCAATCTCCAATATATCTTCCTCAGAGTGTAAACTCATATCCCTACCATAGACACCAACTGAAAATTAGTTTTTTTTTAAGCCAAGGACCTATATATAATCCCACATAGTTGGAAACTAATTCAAATTTTAATGTAGACAAGATTCTTATTTTCTCAACTTAAAAAAGTGTCCATATGAAACCATAATTTTGCAAAAGCGTACTCATGCTTTTGTTCTACCAAAATTGGAAACACCACATGCTCATAGAATGGTTATAGATAATTCTAAAATGGATGAATACCAGATATATAACCTTAATTTTTTCCAAAGAAAATATATTATTAGTAGTTTATTGGTGTTTCTTTGATGTGTATAATCAAATTCCAACAAATTTTTTACATCCCATTAAAAATAAATTTTTAAAAGTAAACATATATTCTTTAAACATTAAGAAAAGAAAAAAAGCAATTGAATTAATTTACTTAATGTTATAAAATAATGTGACTCAAATTATATATATATATATATATATATATATATATATATATATATTAGATTGACTGGACCAAGTGACATGATCCACCTAGCCACTTGCTCAAGCTCGTGATAACACCCTCCACCTGGTGTCCTTTCTACCTGACTCGATTCACCATGAAAATTCCCTAATTGTGTCTTTCAGACCTAAATCCATTGCTCGCATAGTTGTTACCCTCTGCACATTTATTTCTCTCATAATTCCTTCATTATAGAGTAATCTTCCACCTCCAGTGGTTATCTCACTTAATGTTCAACCTTATTTTCCTTCCTTATATGCTCCTCCAATCTCCAACTCCCCTATGCCTCCTACATTGCTCATTGATCCCAAATTTTTTGCCATGATATGAGAACGTTGGTGATTTCATCCCATTGGTTGTGGAATGGGAAGAGGCCACCCGCCTACTTCCTCTACAACGAAACAAGGCATGGTTCTTTACGACAACGTCATCCTAGCTCATATTGGAAATCGAGTGACTAAAATGGAAGTTGAGGAGGTATTACAGGGGAGGAATAGTCACTGGGTGCTCCAAAATATCATTTTCCACCATCTCCTCACTAAGGAACGTGAACACTCTAATTCTTCTAGTTGCAATGTTGAAGTTTCTGCAAACACCAACCACATCATCTCCTCCCTCTGCTGCCTCTCCCACGACCTTGGTATATCCTTCCCTCCTTAAATTCCACCCCCTTCCTCTAGTGATCCTCCTGCCTATGTTTTTTTTCCTCATGGTTACTCTTCACCTTCTACCATCTATGCAAGCATTGGGCATATCATCATCTTGTAGGTTGCAGGACATATTGTCTCACCTAGCAGACACCCAACTGATTGCTACCAAGTCCTTCCCTCCTCGTCCCAGTCCTTATGGATACTAAATTATAGAATAAATTCTTTTAGTTATTCCTTCTAGCACTTGAGACGTTTTCATAGCTATCCCATACAGGTACGAACATGTTCAACAACAATAGGTGCACATTCCTCCTAGATTTAATGGAAACAAGTCAGCTTAAGCATGTCTCCCTTCAACATGGCATGTTTTGAAGTTTGCTTTTCTTTCCAAATGTTGGCCATGTTCCACCACAGTTCTCTGACCTCTTTTTTTTGTCTCTCTTAGTCACTATAATGGTTTCAATTTTTATTTTTTGAGTGGTTTTTCTATTCCCCCCCCATCAAGAGTAGATAACCTCCTTCTTGCACATTTTTAAGGTGCCCCATGAGAGATGTCTCCCCAAAACCTCTTACTTGTACTCTATGTATTTCCCTCTATTAATATAATGTGAAATATTTGCCAAAAAAGAACTATTTTAAACTAGTATATTTTATTTATAAGAATCGTGTAAAAATAATAAACACAAATATAATTACTTAATTGAATTATGACAACTAAGTATGTTAGAAAATTTTTCAACTATTTTTTGATCAAATCTAATTAATTTATTGAATTATGGAAACTAAGTATGTTATATTTTTGTTTAAGTATTTTTTGATCTAAGCTTTTCTTTTGCAATTTTTTGTTGGCCTTTTTGAAGTCTTGATTCTCCTTCCACCTCAGATATCCCTATCCCTAGTTTTCTTTTCATGCCTTCTAGTTCTGGGAAGCCTTACTGAAAAAAAATACCTCTCATTGTCATTCAACAATATATATAGGATAAAACTCCTAAGAAGGAAAAAAATCCTCAACAATAAAATTGAATTATGGTAACTAAGTACGTTGGAATTTTTAAATAGTAAAAAAATTGTGAATTTATTTTATGGTTTGTTTAAAATAAATATATTTATTTATTTAAATTTGACTTAATTTAAAAAATTATCGAATTTAATATATCTAGTTTTAATAAATTACATTTATTAAATAAATTTAATTAAAAAAATTTAATTACAAATTTAATTAAATATAATTAATTGAATATTTTTTAAATAAAAAATTAATAATTAATTAAATTAATTATTATTTAATTATAATTAAATAAGTTTAAAAATTTTAATTATAAAATTGTATTAATCATTTAATTACAATTTAAGAAGTGAAGCATCATGGACTTAGTTTTCCAATCCAATTCACAAACTTTAAAAGATAGATAGAGGGTACAACATATTTGGTTGATAAGAGTTGATTTTCAAACTTTTATCTTCTCATATAATGCTCACATGTTCACTTTGGTTTAAATTCATTGTCGTATATTAACAACATTTTTTGCATATTGAAAAATGATTTTAGTTAGTCGATATCATGTCTATCCTATGGCCCTTAGAATCTTTTGGGAGCTCAAGCAATGAATGTTACATCAATATAAGTATTTAACAGTAGAAAAATATTTAGTTCCTAGTGAGTGGATATCATAATTATCCTAGGGCTCTTATTATATTTTGGAGATAAAACAATGAGGGTTACATTAATGTAAAATTAAAACACATAGCTAAAACAGCCCATCAATAAATCCATCAAATGTGATCTTGAAGGTTAACTTAATATAGGAAAAAAACATACTTGGAAAACCTCCATCCATAAATCCATCAAATGTGATGAAATTGCTTGAAAACTTGAACCTAGTGGGTGAAATCGAATCCTCTAGTTCAAACTGACTTGCCATACATAAAAAATACATATCTAATTAAGAGAAATCCTCTCTAAAAATTCACTATCTAATAACAAAATAAAAATTATATTTAAGCCTATAAGAAAAAGGAACCATAATGCACCAATTATTAGCTTATTACACTAAGACAAAGGAACCATAACACACCAATTATTACCTTTGCCATGCATTTATTCTATTCTAATTTTTCAATCTCGATTTTCTCTTCCTAAGAGTGTGAAATCATATCCCTACCATAGACACCAAAGGAAAATTAGTCTTTCTTAAAGCCAAAACTCTATCCATAATCCTACATAGTTGGAAACTATTTCAAATTTTAATGTAGACAAGATTCTTATTTTGTCAACTTTACAAAGTATCTACATCAAACCATAATTTTGCAAAAGAATAATCATGCTTTTGTTCTACTAAAATTGAAAACACCACATGCTCATAGAATGGCTATAGATAATGCTAAAATGGATGAATACTAGATATATAACCTTAATGTTTTTCAAAGAAAATATACTATTAGAAATTGATTGGTGTTTCAAATTTGATGTGTATAATCAAATTCCAAGAAATTTTTTTCATCTGATTAAAAATAATTTCTTAAATGTAAATATATATTTTTTAAACATTAAAAAAAGAAAAGAAACATTTGAATTCATTTTCTTAATGTTAGAAATTTGTGTGACTCCACTTATATATATATATATATATATATATATATATATATATATATATATATATATATATATATATATATATATATATATATATTAAATTTCTCGGATCGAGGTGACATGATATGCCTAGCCACTTGCTCAAGCTCATGATAACACCCTCCACCTGGTGTCCTTTCTCCCTAGCTCGATTAACGATGCTAACTACCTCCTTTATTACCATTCCTTCATTGTGTCTTTGCACACCTCGATGCATTGCTCAACCAGTCGTCACCTTGTACACATTTATTTCCCTTATCATGCCTTTATTCTAGAATATTATTCCACCTCCTCTGGCTATCTCACTTAATGGCCGACCTTCTTTTCCTTCCTTCTATGCTCCTGCAATATCTGACACCCCTATGCCTCCTACACACCTCATTGATCCCAAATTTGTTGGCATGATTCAAGAACGCGACTGATTTCATCGCATTGATTTTAGAATGGGAAGAGGCCACTTGCATGTTGCCTTTACAATGAAAGAAGACATGTCTCTTTATGACAATGTCAGCCTTGATAAAATTCGGCATGAGGTGACTAAAATGGAAGTTGAGGAGAATCGATAGGGGAGGAATACTCATTGTTTGCTCCGTAATCTCGTTTTCCACCGTCTCCTCACTATGGAATGTGAAAACTCTAATGCTTCTAGCTACATTTTTGAATTATTAGCAAACACCAATCACATCATATACTCCCTCTGTTTCCTCTCTCGCGACCTTGGCATATCCTTCCCTCCTTAAATTCCATCCTCTTCCTCCTGTGATCCTTCCACCTGTGTTTTTGTTCCTAATGGTTCCTCTTCATTAGGGGAATTTTGAGGTCTAAAATGGGCCTCCTAAGGAAATTATAAAGTAATAGTGGAAATAATAAAATAAGATTATATTACATCATCAAATTTTAGAGAGAAAAAAGAAAAAACTACTTTTTCAACTCATATTTTCAACATATCTGACTATGGGTTTACTCATATTTCGAGCGAGAACACTCATTCGGTGCATAAATTGATTCCACATCTAAGTATTACCAATTTTTCATACTTTCTATGGACTCCGCTACAATAATAATGATAAATACATGAAAAATGTGATTACAATCATGTTTTTTCATGTATTTCTCATTTTTCGTGTAGCAAGGTCCATCGAAAGTATGCAATATGGATACCCCTTGGATGGAGAATCAAATCTAGCATCTACTGCGTGCTCATGCAAAAAAAATTAGTAAAACCTTAAGGAGATAAGCTGAAAAAGTAGTTTTATTATTTTATTATTTTTTATTCTTATTACTTTTTTACCCCAAAATTGGTGAATCACCCCCCATGGTTGACATCATCATCTTGAATCCTATTAGTTCTTATAAAGTTTATTTTGGTTGTAAATTTTTCTTAGGAGGCCCATTTTAGTCCTCAAAATTTCTCTAATGTTCCTTCCACCATCTATGCGAGCATTGGGCATATGTCATGAGCTTGCAAGTTGCAAGACATCTTGTCTCACCTAGTAGATGCCCAATTGACTACTACGAAGTCCTTCCCTCCTAGTCCTTATGCATGCTAAATTATAGCATATTATCTCGTAGTTGTTCTTTCTAGCACTTGAGACAATGTGATAGCTATCTCATCTAGTGACAAACGTGTTCAACAATAACAGGTGCACATTTATCCTAGATTATGTGGCAACGAGTCAGCTTAAACAGGTCTCCCTTCAACATGGCATGTTTTGACGTTTTCTTTTCTTTCCAAATGTTGGTTGATCAGTGGCCATGTTCCACCACAGTTTTGTGGCCTCTGTTTTTTGTCTCTCTCAGTCACTATAATGGTTTCAATTTGCATTTTTTTAAGTGATTTTTCTGGTTTCCCCTATGAGGAGAAGCTAACCTCCTTCTTACACTTTTTCAAGGTTCCCCATGAGTGGTGGCTCCCCAAGCCCTCCTACTTGTACTCTAGTTATTTCCTTCTATTAATATAATGTGAACTATTTGAAAAAAAATCTATTTTAAATTAGTATATTGTATTTATAAGAATCATGTAAAAAATCATAAACACAAATATAATAAATTAATGGAATTATGGTAACTAGAGCTTTGTTTAAGTATTTTTTGATCTAAGGTTTTCTTTTGCAAGTTTTTGTTGGCCTTTTTGAAGGCTTGATTCTCCTTCCAACTCAGATATTTGTAGTTTTCTTTACATGCCTTCTAGTTCTGAGAGGCGTTGCTAAAAAAACATCTCTCGTTTTCATTGAAGAATGTAAAGACAATAAAACTCCTAAAAAGGAAAAAAACCTTGAACAATAAAATTCAATTATGGTAACTAAGTATGTTGGAATTTTTTAATAATAAATAAATTGTGAATTTATTTTATGATTTATTTAATATATTTACTTATTTAAATTTGAATTAATTTAAAATATGATATAATTTAATAAATTTACTTTTAATAAATTATTTTTATTAGATCTAAGACTTTTGTGATCCATACTGAGATGAAATGTATTTCGCATTAATCACATGATTAGGATTAGGTCAATGTTTCAAACCAACTAATGTGTTTCATCCTCAGGACAAGCTGGAGAAACTAACCGATGTCGATGAATAAATAGAGGATATGCATCATTACTCGTGAATAGCCGCTGAGAACTAGTTGTTACAAACTAGTCGTTAGGACTAGTCATTAGGAAGTTAGTTAAGAATTCATTTTTTTTTTTTTAAATGGGTTAGTTAAAAATTCAAATTAAATAATAAATTAATTGTTTTTAATTAAAATGGGTTAAGAAATTTCTATATAAATTAGTAATTAAATTAAACTAAATCTGATAGGAAGGGTTACCATTTTTAATTTAATAAATAAATAAATAAATAACAAAAAATATAAATAAATGAAATAAACCAATTAATTAATAAATCAATTAATAAAAATTAAATAATTAAATAAAATTTTAAAAGGGGGTTAAGAAATTTTTAAAATGGGTAAGTTAAAAAGTCAAATTAAATAATCAATTAATTAAATTAATTTTTTTTAATTAAAATGGGTTAAGAAAATTTTATTTAACAAATTTCTATATAAATTATTAATTTAATTAAAATTAAATATAATAGGAAGGGTTACAACTTTTAATTTAATAAATAAATAATAAATAACAAAAAATATAAATAAATAAAATAAACCAATTAATAAATTAATCAATTAATAAAAATAAATTAATTAAATAAAATTTTAAAAAGGGGGTTAAGAAATTTTAAAAAATTGGTTAGTTAGGAATTCAAATTAAATAATAAATTAATTAAATTAAATTTAGTATTAAAAAAGGGTTAAAAATTTTTAATTAGAAAAGTTGAGAAATTTTTATATAAATTAATATTTAATTAAAATAAAATATAATAGGGAAGGTTAAATTTTGTTTATTATAATAAATAAATAAATAAAAACAAAAATAAGTAACTAAAATTAATTAATTAATCACTTAATTGAATAAAATAAAATAAATGAATAAATTTAATATTTAATTTTATATATATATATATATATATATATATATATATATATATATATATATATATATATATATATATATATATATATATATGTTGATAAATATAAACAAAATTACCTAGCGAGAGGCGAGGTACAGCTCTTGCTTAATTTCCAACCATCATCCTGGTTGAGATTCTTAGCATGTCGTTCAATTTCGATCGCCTCCCTTAATTTCCTATGGTGGAAGTGATCTACTTTGGAAAAGACTTTGGATTCTTCAATACAAACATGGTGACAAGATTTTTCCACATGAGTGCTCAGCAAGAGCTGAGGTTCGAGATCGATTGTGTCTAATATTCGCAGCATGCTCCCGGATTCTCTGCCTAATGGATCGACCTATTTCTCCAATATAGGGAGTTCCACATGAACAAGGAATCATGTAAACCCCTTTCATGTCCTTAGGGTCGATAGGGTCCTTAACGGACCCAAGAGATTTTCTAATAGTGTAGAGAGGTTTGAAAGAAGCAGAGATGTTATTTATTCTAAGGACATGGCAATTTTTTCTATTGTCCCCTGGATAAACAGGAGATGGACCTTGGAAATAGGATCCACCCGATTAGATTTTCCACTCAACCCTTTCTATGCCTTTCGAAAGGCTTTAAGACCATGAGATATAATGTAACCATTATTTTAAAAAACGTCAAGAAGATGGGTGTCAGTTGATTCGAAGGAGTTGTCGTTAGAGATTCTCAGAGCACGAGTCACCAGAGTACAAAGGACCCCAAATTTCTGAGCAGGAAAATGATGGGACTCAGCATGGAGGTATTGTTTCGTGTGAGTATTCTTGCGAAAAACCTAGTGAGAAATGGAACCATCTTCATTCCTTGAGAGAAGGATATCAAGGAATAGGAGGAAACCATCAACCTCCACTTCCATCGTGAATTTGATGGAATCGGAAAGTGAGTTCAAGTGCCCAAGGAATAGATCTAATTTCTCTCGACCATGGGGCCATATGACACAATTATTATCCATGAAACTATTCCATTTCCTAGGGCGGAATTTAGCAGAGGCCAAGTCCTTCGATTCAAAATCCTCCATAAATAAGTTAACAACTATGGGGAAAAGAGGGGAGCCCATCGCAACATCATAGCTTTGCTCATAAAACACACCTTGAAAACTAAAGAAAGTCGAGGTGAGGCAGAGGCTAACCAACTTAGATGTGGGTGAAAATGTGAAGTTGGGAAACACTTTTTGCCCTTTTTTGACGTTGAAAATTGTAATTTTCTATGATTTTCAACTTCAACTCCACTAAACTCATCTTTTTATTGCAAACTATGCTTTGACATAAAAACAAGAATTGTAGAGAATTGTCTTACCTCCATACACATATTTAAAAAAAAAAAAAATATTGACATATAGAGGGGTAAATTTCTTGTTTACTAACTGCATATACTTGAAATTTTCAGGCAAACATAAATAGTCATTTTATGATCCCTAACTTTTTTTAGGGAAGGTTATTCATTTTTTGGAAAAAAAACCATAGCAACATAATCTGCATATATTGCACTAGTGCACAGACTATTTTTTAGTAATTTTCAGATTAAATCACTATTTTTTATTATTTTTTGAAATGGACGAAGACAAAAAAACAGTGATGTTTCAGTACATTTTATGATCCCCATATTTTCTTTTCAATGTGATCGTCAATAAGAAAAATGAGACTACCCTCTTGAAGTAGACAGGGAGAGGAAATGCAATATGATTTTTCTGAATTTTTTGGTTTCTTCATTTGAAAGTTATTGAATTTTCATTTAGTGCAATTTTTTGAACAATAAAATTCCACAGTGACACAGTTTAGTAAAAAATTAATAAAAAATTGAATTTTTGAATGAAACTCCACAAATCTCATATCATCAGAAACTAGATTCAGAGATGAATCTAATGGTACTTGGTCCGACATATAATTTATTTATTTTTAGGTGTTCTGTCCCTCCAAAGTTGCAGGTTCCTGAAAACTGCATAATTTTCTGGGTTTTTCGTTGACTAGAAACTTTCGGCCAAGATAATGTCTCGGACGAGAAATTTATAAAACTCTTGACCGAGAGTTTAACCCACCTAAAGTTACATTTAACCGCGCAGCCAAACTCTCAACCGAAAGTTTAAAAAACTCTTGGACGAGAGTTTGCGCCTACGAGTTTACCCAATGAAAGTCTAGGCTGAGAGTTTAGAAAACTCTAGGCCGAGAGTTTAGAAAACTCTCGGCCGAGAGTTTTATAAACTCTCAGCCGAGAGTTTTATAAACTCTCAGCCGAGAGTTTTATAAACTCTTGGGCGAGAGTTTTATTAAATGTTTTAATCAAAAGTTTTAGGGGTTTATATGTTTAGGGTTTTATATGTTTAGGGTTTACGGGTTTATATGTTAGGGGTTCATATGTTTAGGGTTTAAGGTGTTAAATGGGTTAGGGGTTTTGGGGTTTAGGGGCTTAAATGGGTTAGGGGTAGGGGTTAAGGGTTTAGAGGTTTAGGGTTTAAGGGGTTAAATGGGTTAGGGGTTAGGAATTAGGGTTTAAGGGGTCAAGGGTTAATGGGTTAGAGGTTTAGGTGTTTAAGGGGTTAAATGGGTTATGGGTTGGGAATTAGGGTTTAAGGGGTTATAGGTTTAGGGTTTAGGGGGTTAAATGGGTTAGGGTTGGTTTAGAGGTTTAGGGGGTTAGGGGATTTAGCAGTTAAGGATTTTAGGGGTTAGAACTTAGAGGTTAATGGGGTTAAATGGGTTAGGTTTTTAGGGTTTTAGGGTGTTGAATTGGTTAGGGGTTGGGAATTAGGGTTTAAGGGGTTAGGGGTTAAGGGTTTAGAGGTTTAGGGTTTAGGGGGTTAAATAGGTTACAATTTTAGAGGCTTAGGGGGTTAGGGGATTTAGTAGTGAAGGATTTTAGGGGTTAAGGGTTAGGGTTTTGTGAGTTAAATGGAATCCACACTTAAATGGGTTAGGTTTTTAGGGGTTTAGGGTGTTGAATTGGTTAGGGGTTGGGAATTAGGGTTTAAGGGATTAGGGGTTAAGGGTTTAGAGGTTTAGGGTTTAGGGGGTTAAATGGGTTACAGGTTTAGAGGTTTAGGTGGTTAGGGGATTTAGCAGTGAAGGATTTTAGGGGTCAGGGGTTAGGGTTTTAGGGTTAAATGGAATCCACACTTTAATGGGTTATTTTTTTATGGGTTTAGGGTGTTGAATTGGTTAGGGGTTGGGAATTAGGGTTTAAGGGGTTAGGAATTAGGGTTTAAGGGTTCAAGGGTTATGGGTTGGGAATTAGGGTTTAAGGGGTTAGGGGTTTTGGGGTTTTGGGGCTTAAATGGGTTAGGGGTTAACGATTTAGGGGTAGGGGTTAAGGGTTTAGAGGTTTAGGGTTTATGGTTTAGGGGGTTAAGGGTTTAGGGGTTAGGAATTAGGGTTTAAGGGGTCAAGAGTTATGGGTTGGGAATTATGGTTTAAGGGGTTAGGGGTTAAGGGTTTAGAGGTTTAGAGGTTTAGTGGGGGTAAATGGGTTAGGGTTTAAGGGTTTAGAGGTTTAGGGTTTAGGGGGTTAAGGGTTTAGGGGTTAGGAATTAGGGTTTAAGGGGTCAAGGGTTATGGGTTGGGAATTATGGTTTAAGGGGTTAGGGGTTAAGGGTTTACAGGTTTAGGGTTTAGGGGGTTAAATGGGTTACAGGTTTAGAGATTTAAGGGGTTAGGGGATTTAGCAGCGAAGGATTTTAGGGGTTAGGGGTTAGCGTTTTGGGGGTTAAATGGAATCCACACTTAAATGGGTTAGTTTTTTAAGGGTTTAGGGTGTTGAATTGGTAAGGGTTTTTGGGTTTATGGGCTTAAATGGGTTAGGGGTTAACGGGTTAGGGGTAGGGGTTAAGGGTTTAGAGGTTGAGGGTGTAGGGGTTAAATGGGTTAGGGGTTTAGAGGTTTAGTGTGGGTAAATGGGTTAGGGGTTAAGGGTTTAGAGGTTTAGGGTTTATGGGGTTAATGGTTTAGGGTTTAGGAATTAGGGTTTAAGGGGTCAAGGGTTAAGGGGTCAAGGGTTATGGGTTGGGAATTAGGGTTTAAGGGGTTATGGGTTAAGGGTTTAGAGGTTTACGGTTTAGGGGGTTATATGGGTTACAAGTTTAGAGGTTTAGGGGGTTAGGGGATTTAGCAGTGAAGGATTTTAGGGGTTGGGGGTTAGGGTTTTGGGGGTTAAATGGAATCCACACTTAAATGGTTTAGGTTTCTAGGGGTTTAGGGTGTTGAATTGGTTAGGGGTTTTGGTGTTTAGGGGCTTAAATGGGTTAGGGGTTAAGGGTTTAGGGGTTAAATGGATTGGGGGTTTAGAGGTTTAGTGGGGGTAAATGGGTTAGGGGTTAAGGGTTTAGAGGTTTAGAGTTGATGGGGTTAATGGTGTAGGGGTTAGAAATTAGGGTTTAAGGGGTCAAGGGTTAAGGGGTAAAGGGTTATGGGTTGGGAATTAGGGTTTAAGGGGTTAGGGGTTAAGGGTTTAGAGGTTTATGGTTTAGGGGGTTATATGGGTTACAGGTTTAGAGGTTTAGAGGGTTAGGGGATTTAGCAGTGAAGGATTTTACGGGTTGGGGGTTAGGGTTTTGGGGGTTAAATAGAATCCACACTTAAATGGGTTAGGTTTTTAGGGGTTTAGGGTGTTGAATGGATTAGGGGTTTCGGGGTTTAGGGGCTTAAATGGGTTAGGGGTTAATGGGTTAGGGGTAGGGGTTAAAGATTTAGTGGTTTAGGGTTTAGGGGTTAAATGGGTTAGGGGTATAGAGGTTTAGTGGGGGTAAATGGGTTAGGGGTTAAGGGTTTAGAGGTTTAGGGTTTAGGTGGTTAAATGGGTTAGGTGTTAGGAATTAGGGTTTAAGGGGTCAAGGGTTAAGGGGTTAGATTTTTAGGTGTTTAAGGGGTTGAATGGGTTATCGGTTGGGAATTAGGGTTTAAGGGGTTATAGGTTTAGGGTTTAGGGGGTTAAATGGGTTAGGGTGGTTTAGAGGTTTAGGGGGTTAGGGGATTTAGCAGTTAAGGATTTTAGGGGTTAGAAGTTAGGGGTTAATGGGGTTAAATGGGTTAGGTTTTTAGGGTTTTAGGTTTTTGAATTGGTTAGGGGTTGGGAATTATGGTTTAAGGGGTTAGGGTTTAAGGGTTTAGAGGTTTATGGTTTAGGGGGTTAAATGGGTTACAGGTTTAGAGGTTTAGGGGGTTAGGGGATTTAGCAGTGAAGGATTTTAGGGGTTAGCGGTTAGGGTTTTGGGGGTTAAATGGAATCCACACTTAAATGGGTTAGGTTTTTAGGGTTTTAGGGTGTTGAATTGGTTAGGGGTTGGGAATTAGGGTTAAGGGGTTAGGGGTTAAGGGTTTAGGGGTTAGGAAATAGGTTTTAAGGGGTCAAGGGCTAAGGGGTCAAGGGTTATGGGTTGGGAATTAGGGTTTAAGGGGTTAGGGGTTTGGGTTTTATGGGGATAAATGGGTTAGGGTTAGTTTAGAGGTTTAGGGGGTTAGGGGATTTAGCAGTTAAGGATTTTATGGGTTAGGAGTTAGGGGTTTTGGGGTTTAGGGGCTTAAATGGGTTAGGGGTATGGGTTAAGGGTTTAGAGGTTTAGGGTTTAGGGGTTAAATGGGTTAGGGGTTTAGAGGTTTAGTGGGGGTAAATGGGTTAGGGGTTAAGGATTTAGAGGTTTAGGGTTTAGGGGTTTAAGGGTTTAGGTGTTAGGAATTAGGGTTTAAGGGGTCAAGGGTTAGTTTTCTGCAATAACATAATTCTCCAATCCCATACACTTCTGCTTGGAATGTCACACTTAACATTCCTTTCCTTTTCGGATAATATTATTTATCCCCTTACATCCATACCTAGGAAAATAGACTTCATTTCAATTTAATCTTGTGAAACTAAAGTGGAAGATAAGAGGACCCATTCCAAGAAAGGCATCTCACTCAATGTTCAAATAATATTGTTTATCCCCTTACATCCATACCTAGGAAAATAGACTTCCTTTCAAGTTAATCGTGTGAAACTGAAGTGGAAGATAAAGTGACCCATTCCAATAAGCTCATCTCACTTCAAAAAGTTCTCGAGATTTCCCAGAATTTATAACGATATTAAGGTGCTATGCATTCTCTCCTTTATCACCTCATTGCATTTAGTCAATTGTTTTTTAAATTTAAATTTATTCATTAATTTCAAAAAAATTATTATATATATATAGTTGTTTTTATTTTGATTTATGTTTTAGAATTTTATTTTATTTATTAATATATCAACTAGTTTTATATAAAATATTTTTAGTTTTTTATATAACATTGATATTACAAAATATTGTAACAAATTTTATTTAATTAAATCTTCATGTATTTTTTATCATTAATAATAATAAAATAATTTAAAATAAAATTATAATTTTATTATTTTTTATCATTTTTTAATTTTAATAAAGTACTATTAAAATTATATAAAGTACCGAGAGTTTTATATAAAATAAAGTACCAATTCCATCAACTTAATAATTTTGGCGTTTTATTATAGGAATAAAACTCTTGGACGAGAGTCGAAAAAACTGTAGGATGAGAGTTTTTAAAACTCTCATCCGAGATTTTTTTAACTCTCGTCCGAAAGTCTTCCTGAGAGTTTCCGTCAATAAAACTCTCGGACGAGAAAATGCATAACTCTCGTCCGAGAGATTTTTAACTCTGGTTAAACCCAATAAAACTCTCGGACGAGAGTTTTTAAAACTCTCGGTCGAGAAATAGAGTTGACTATTTTCTCGTATGAGAAATTAAAAATTTCTCCCAAATTCTAGCTGTCCGCCAAAAAGTGTTTCCCAACTTCGCGATTTCACCCATGTCTCCTCATCAAAGATCTGTTTAATGAAATCAACTACTTCTTGGATGGGGATTTTGGTGAATAAGGACACAACATTGAAGCTAACTAAAATCTCACCACGATGCAGATTGATGTTCTTCAACTCCTTGATAAAGGAAGATGAGTCCTTAACAAAGGAATCGGTCTGGCCTACAAGAGGTTTAAGCTTTTGGGCTAAGAATTTAGCGAAATGATAAGAGGGACCACCTACTGTGTTAAAATAGGTCTTAAAGAGCCCCTGACTTATGAATCTTTGGGAGACCATAGATCCGGGGGTTAAGGGCATTTCTCTCAATAAGCTTCCTAGAGAGAGGATTAAGAGAATAGTATGACTTAATGGCAAGGGAAACATCCTTACAAAGAAATTTAAGGGGATTATTTTTAAGATTAAAATAACTACCACTATTGGACAGATGGGCAACCATCTTGCTAACATAGTCAGATTTATCCATAATGACTATGGCCCCACCCTTGTCCGCCTTAAGGATGTCAATGTTAGGGTTGTCCCTTAGGGTTTTGAGGGTAAGAAACTCATGCTTACTAAAGTTTCTTTTAGGAGGCTTATCCTTCCTAAGAATAATGGAGCAATACCGCCTAATGGTTTCCTTAACATTATCAGAAAGATACCTGATGCCATATTCGATCTTACAAATAATTTCATCAGCGGGATCTTCTTTGGGGCAAGGGAAAAATTAAGCCTTTTATTAAGGAAACTTAATACAGAAGAATCAAAGGATAAATTAGAAAGATTAATTACATTTTTATTATAGCCACCAATATTACATCTTGATGAATAACAACTTCTTCTATCTTCTCATATAATGTTCACATGTTTAAATTTTTTTAATTTGAATTCTTAACTAACTTTCTAACGGCTAGTTTTTAATGGCTAGTCTTAACGGCTAGTTTTTAACAACTAGTTCTCAGCGTCTATTCCCGGGAAATGATGCATATCCTCTATTTATTCATCAAGGTCAATTAGTTTCTCCACCTTTTCCTCAGGATGAATAAAAGAGATATCAACGCCTTAGAAATAAGCCACTTCCAGGGGGAAACCTCCAATACATTACATGAATGAACAATTCTTGGATGATACAAATGAAAAAACCTCCTTTCTATATATAGGAGTCCATGGGGCCACAATGTAATCCTAGCCGACCTAACAATAATAATGTAAGGGCACAATAATAACAATATGAGGGTTACAGGGGTACAACAATAACAATAAGTGGGGCTACACTAACATAATAAGGGACTACACTATTAATATAGGGACTTAACATGCCCCTCTCCTTCAAACAAGTGTTGTCCTCAACGCTTGATTATTTCTTGATGCTTCTATATAAAATTCTCATCCTCCCATGTGGAATCTTCTACAGGAAAATTCTTCCACTTGCTGAGATACTCTAAAATTGATCGTACTTGTCGAGTTCTTGTTTCTGTGACTGCTTCAGAACTTCTTTCGATGTGATGTTGATCTTCCTATTGTTTCATTAGATTCTGCACCAAAGTTAGGTTATCCTTTAAGAGTTGGAGAACTTGTTGTTGATGCTCGATGTGATATTCCACTAATTTATCATCCATATTAGCTATTATTTGATCCTTCAAACCATCCAACTTAGCCTTCATTTCTTCTTTTAAACCATCTATGTCATCTTTGGTTGCTCTTCGTAAGATCAAAATTTGTTGCACTTGGTACCGTAATTTTGATATCTCATACTACAATTCTTCTTCTTCATGGGTCATAGTATAGTTTTTTGAGGGCTTAATGGGGATGGAATTATTTCTTGGAGGCATTATAGAAACCAATACTGATAAAAATTATAAAATATGCCTTTGGAATCACTTCAAACTGCTTTTTCAAGCAAACGTTATGCAATTTTAAAAACCAAAGACACACCTTTTTCTTGCTTTTAAGAAGCTCGATATTGAAACTGAATTATCTATATGATTTTAGATCATAAATAACTGACATTTGGCATTGAGGTAGCCCTCTGAATTCTCTTTCGAATGCCACAGGTCTGACCTCATTTGGATTCTTCAAGGCAACGTTATGTCCAATCTCCCACAATGACCTAATTATGGACTGGTTCAGTAGAGTGAACTTGTACGACTTGCCACGTGTTACTGTTTACTTCTCTAGATCTGAAATTTATAGCTAGGAAACTATAGTCCGTGTACTTCCAGTCACTTTTTACAAAATTCCAATCTGATCCTTAGAGAGAGAGTTATGAATATTTTCCCACGATCACCTTTTTCAAATGAAATTCAGGAGCTTGAAAAAGACATAACTTCTGCAAATCATATCTCCAAAAATATTGCAAACCAAGATCTCAAATTTTGTGACACTATTCCTTGGGATTTTAGCTTTGCACTCTGAAAATTTCAGCTTTTGAATCTTCGTAGACAAAAAGTTATAGCGAAAATTCCGTGATGACCATTTTAAGTGAAATTAAGGAGCCTGCAAAAATCCCTAACTTCCACAGATTATATCTCTGAAAATATTACGAACCAAGCTTTGAAATTTTGCGACGATGTTCCTCAGGATTTTGGATTCGCACTATAAAACTTTTAGCTTATAAACCTTTGTAGAAAAAAATTTATAATGAAAATTCCACGATGACCTGTTTGGAGTAGGGAAACCATAGAATCCAAAGCTCTGATACCAAATGTTGTGAAACTAGCTCCAAAAATAGAATAAAAGAGATATCAAGGCCTTAGAAATAAGTCACTTCGAGGGGGGAACCTCCAATACATTACATGAATGAAAAATTCTTGGATGATAAAAATGACAAAACCTGCATTCTATATATAGGAGTCCATGGGGCCACAATGTAATCCTAGCCGACCTAACAATAATAATGTAAGGGCACACTAATAACAATATGGGGGTTACAAGGGTACAAAAATAAAAATAAGGGGGGCTACACTAACATAATAAGGGACTACACTGTTAATATATGGACTTAACACTTGTCCGCCTTAAGGATGTCAATGTCAGGGTTGTCCCTCAAGGTTTTGAGGGCAAGAAACTCATGGTTACTCAAGTTTCTTTTGGGAGGCTTATCCTTCCTAATAATAATGGAGCAATACTACCTAATGGTTTCCTTAACATTATCAGGAATATACCTGATGCCATATTCGATCTTACAAATAATTTCATCAGTGGGATCTGCTTCGGGGCAAGGCAAAAATTAAGCCTTTTATTAAGGAAACTGAATACAGAAGAATCAAAGGATAAAGTAGAAAGATTAATTACATTTTTATTATAGCCACTAATATTACATCTTGATGAATAACAACTTCTTCTATCTTCTCATATAATGTTCACATGTTTAAAAATTTTTAATTTGAATTCTTAACTAACTTTCTAACGACTAGTTTTTAATGGCTAGTCTTAACGGCTAGTTTTAAACAACAAGTTCTCAGTGGCTATTCCTAGGAAATGATGCATATCCTCTATTAATTCATCAAGGTCGGTTAGTTTCTCCACCTTGTCCTCAGGATGAACCACATTAGTTGGTTTGAAACGTTGAACTAATCCTAATAATGTGATTAATCTGAAAGACATTTCACCTAAACGATTTTTATTAAATAAATTTAATTTTAAGTATATAATTACAAATTAAATTAAATTTAAATTAATAGCTAATTAAATATTTTTAAATAAAAAATTGATAATTAATTAAATTAATTATTATTTAATTATTATTAAATAAATAAAAATAATTATAATTATAAAATTGAATTAATTATTTAATTATAATTTAACAAGTGAAGCATCATGGCGTTAGTTTTCCAATCCAATTCACATACTTGAAAAGATAAATAGAGGGGAGAACATAAATTTAATTTAAATAATATAATAAAAAATTTAATTAAATATTAATAACTAATTAAATTTTATTAAAATAAAAATTAATAATTATTTAATTTCAATTAAAAAAATTAAAAAATAATAATTATAAAATTGAATTAATTATTTAGTTACAATTTAACAAGTGAAGAATCACGGGCTTAGTTTTCCAAGCCAATTCACATACATGAAAAGATAAATAGGGGGGAGAACATGTTTGGTTGATAAGAGTTGGTTTTCAAACTTTTATCTTCTCATATAATGTTCACATGTTCACTTTGGTTTACCTTCAATGTAGTATATTATACTACAACATTTTGTGCATGCTGAAAAATGTTTTTTTCTTTTATAAATAGAGGAGATAATATATTTGGTGCATCGAGATTACTTCTAACCATTATCCTCCCTTATAATGATCACTCAATTTTACCTTCAATGCATAATAGTAATAACATTTTTTCTTTCTAAAAACAAAGGGCGCAACTCGCATGACTGAAAGGGAAGAATATATTTGGGGGATGGCGTTGAATTCTAAATATTATCATCATCAGTGATATTTACTTTGTTTTATCTTTAATTAAAACATTAATAACTCTATAGTATTTGCTTTGTTTTATTTATAATTTATAATATTAACAAATATATTTTTTTTTGTGCATGTTGAATATTTTTTTTGTTGGAAGTTTGGGACTATTTATAATATTTACTTTGTTTTACTTTTAATTTAGAATATTAACCATTTTTTTTTATGTATGTCGTATATGAACATCATTATATGATGTTAATTATTAAATTATTATAAATCTTAAACATTAAATATATAACAACTATAAATTTCTAAACAATACCTAAATTTATTTACAAAATTTATAAATAAATTTAATTAACTTTTATATATATATATATAACTTCCCCAACTCAAGGTTCCCACTATGGCCAGCAAAATGCAGACCAACAAAATCTGAAACAATTACTCCACTATCCGCATGTAGGTGAGCTTCTCCGCCTGGACCACTCTACAGACAAAGGGATCGAGGAGGGGCGAGAACCATACCCCGCTCTGACAGCCATTTCTCGAAATAAGCTGCCACGGATCCATAGGATCCTGCAACACAAACACCTCTTTCATAATATAAAATATATAGATTTAAAGTATATAATAATTAAAGTATTAAAGTATTAGAAAATAGAATTTTTTTATCCCACTAAATAAAGATTATTTTAAAATGTTAAATTTAATGTAAAATTTATAATAATAATTAAATTAAAATTTTATTTATTTTTATTAAAAATGAATTTATCTATGTATCTAGTGTATATTTAATTAATTATTAAAAATATGGAAATCTTCAATATTAATAATTATTAAAAATATAGAAATCTTAAATATTAATTATATAATAGATATAAATTTATAAAATTCATGAATATCTAAACATTAATTTTAAATATTGATTAACTTAATTATATATAATTTTAAAAAAATTAATACAAATGTACAAGATATAAAATAATAATTTTATTAATATAAAATTAGATAAGTTTTTAATTATTAGCTAAATTTAATACATAAAGACATCTCTCATGACAAGTGGGAGGTGGGTAGTTAAGGCTCACTTGGTCCCGTGCCTGTTGACTCGCCACCCTTCCATGCGTGTCTTGGGACAGGTGTTCCTATGACAGGTAAGATGAATGTTAAGAGTGGGACGGACGTCGTTCAAGGCATTTGGTTTCATCGGGCGATGGTGAAGGTTGATGCTTTGGACTGTGCAATGGCTCTTAAGCCCTGGCTTGAGACGAGGAGGGTGACATGTATGTCGGTTAATCGTGGCACTAGGTTGGTAGTTGGGAGGCATCCTTGCAACGACACGGGAACGAGCATGCTGCACCAGGAGGCAGACGAGGGTGGTGGAGGTGAATTTAGTGTGGAGGACGCGCAGTTCTGGTACTCGTTTGAGTGCCTGATCAAAATTGGCGGACTACGCAGCAACAATTCATACTTGGTCGAGCCCAAGGGTGGTTCTGCCTTGGGCTCACGGAATATTCAACCTCTCCTACAATTTAAATTTGTGGGTGGTGGAGTTTCTGCACCTCCTTTGACGACAGTATGGAGACAGGTGGCGATCGTGTGTCTATCGTCTATGAGACTCGGGGTGTGACCAGTGACAATCTCAACCGAGGATGCAGGGGTGGAGAGTGGGTTTCACGGGCTGC
The DNA here is from genome assembly GCA_034641835.2 of Pinus albicaulis. Taxonomy (NCBI): domain Eukaryota; kingdom Viridiplantae; phylum Streptophyta; class Pinopsida; order Pinales; family Pinaceae; genus Pinus; species Pinus albicaulis. Next base: position 686,618,239 of record CM076578.1, read on the forward strand.
TGGAACTTGGGTAACTTAGTGCTGCAGCGTAACACAACGAGTGGAAGAGGAGGGTGACTACATGTCGCGCGAACGTGGTCGGGCTCGACATAGTAGTCTTGGACGTGGCATGGACAATCACGAGGTACTTGGGGACTCGAGCTCCCACTCAGAGTCTACAGAGAGCCAAAAATCAACAGCGGCCATGGCCATTTCTCCGGCCCAATCACCAAGCCAGATTGAGGCTCCGACCTCCCTTGACTCCATTTCTGCTCAGCTCCAGCAGATCCAACTCAATCTAGACACTATGCGTGAACAAAGGTACGATGATCACAATGAATTAGTGGCCTACATTAATGTTGTTCAAAACCTGCAGACGGAGACCCTTGAGGTTCTTGAGAGTCTGCGTCGTTTACTGAGGCACTCCCAAGACCACCTTCGAGCCCTTGAGACCCAAGTGGATCACATCAGCTACCATATGCACCAACCGAATCATCTCTTCATGGCTCCTCCGCCTACCCCCTACACCCACCCCCATGATGATAGTTTCAGTATGTTTTTTTTGTAATTTTGTGCGGAAAATAACCAAGAGCTTCGAATGCCTTGGCAAGCACCCAATTTCTAGAAGGAATGCATGCCTTCTAGGTTGATTGAATGTAATCAAGTCATGGTGGCTCCTACTATAAATTATGTTTTTGATATAATAATATAATACCAACTTTGACAAAAAAAAAACATCTTGATTTTATAAATCATCTAAAAAATATAATCTTTGTTTATTCCTACATGTATATAAGTTTTAACTATGTTATACAACTATATAAATTTTAATCATATTATAATTTAATATTCATTTTTGAGTTTTGTAGTTTAACAATAACTTAACTTTAATTTATTATATTTTCTTGAAATTATTTTAAAAAATATTTAATTTAATTTTTTATTTTTTTGCAATTGATGATAATATTATGTACATTACTTTTTCATTACTTTACATTTTTATTTATGCTAATATACTTAATTTCTTAATATTACTAAACATTTTATAAACTAAAATTATTTTTTTAATTAATATATAAAAATTCAAGTTTACATATTAAATAGCACATATTTAGCTAGCAATTACACCACATGTTGCAAAGGAAATATATGCATATATTCGGAGGAATAGTGCATTATAAAAAAATGAGTGAAGATAAAAATTAGTAAACAAAATTCCATTCAAAGCTAGAAGATAAAGAGAAATCACCTACATTATGCCAAATTGACAAATTGTATAACCTCTTAATCTTCGAAGATGATATTTCAAGTTCCAATAGAAAATATTTGATATAATTCGAAAAAATACATGTATTAGATGAATCTGGGGAAAAATGTTGTCATGTTATGTAGTGTCCCTATATTTTGTATTTAACTTCTATAAAAAGCGACACATTTGACTCCAATACCACTGAAGTAACACATTACGTTAATGCAATATACTCTATATTTACTCATATGAAAGTGAAATAGAATATAATGACAAATTGTTACCAAATCTAGTTACAATAATTTCCTTGCAAATGCGTTACGTTAATGCAATATACTCTATATTTACTCATATGAAAGTGAAATAGAATATAATGACAAATTGCTACCAAATCTAGATACAATAATTTCCTTGCAAATGCGTTATGTTAATGCATTATACTCTATATTGACTCATTTGTGAGTCAAATAAATATAATGAGAGATTGTGCCAAATCCACTTTAGAATAATTTCCTTACAAATGCCTACGTCCTATATGTTGATTATTTCAATTTCAATTTTCAATAACTTTATCATGTCATTTATTTGTTCAAAATTCGAGATACTCATATGATGCTCTACATATCCAAACTTCATAGTTAGAATAAGAATGTATAGTATCGATATGAAATTAAACTGTCAAAAGGAGGGATATGTTTAATTTCAGAAAAATGAAGAGGATTTTAGACATGAGCTAAATTAAATAATTCAGATAATTAAATAAATTATACACTAGGATCCCAAGAAACACATTGAAGAAAACATATTGAAAATCAAATAATGCCAATGAAAATATAACATGATCAGAAAATTGATGCCCACCAATTTCCTTTGGTATATAAAAGAAAAGGGAACATAAGTTCTCAATGAATGAATTCGATTAAAAAACCAGGGGTCCAATCCATCATCCCGGACACTTTGCATACAAAACCATTTGATGCAATTGACTTGTTAACAAATATTTATATCTCAATATAAATTTCTTCGCACATACCAGTTCAGGTAAGCTTCCAAGCGATTTGCAACATGGAGGAAAAACCTTAACAGTAAGTGAGCTTTAGTTTCTTGTTTAGTTATTTGTTGTGTCCCATTGTCTTCATCATGTGGCAATCATGAATTATATCCAATTTTTTGTGTTTCAATGACTTCATCCTATGGTAATACATGCATAGTGCATGAATGAAATCTTCTAAGTAATGGCATTTTCAAAGTTTCAATTCTTTTATATTGAAATATTTACATTTAAGTTTACTATTTACATTGAAATGTTTATCTATATGCTTACATTTAAACATGTTTATACAAATTAATTTCAATGAAAAATTACATTGAAATATTTGAATTTAGATTTACATTTAAATATTCCCTTTAAGCTTCAAATTTCTTCAACTCATTCTCATAAATTCTTTATTCCATTTCCTTCATGCTACATTTATATTGTATTTCAATTTTATTTCACTTTGTTTAATTTTTGCATTCATGTTTTCAATTAAAATGTTTACACTATTTAAGTTTGAACATTTGCATTTACATTTGCATTAACATGTTTAAAAATATGTTTAAAAGATTATATCAATAAATGGAAATCTACACATTGTTTCATCACCCTTCACAAGCATAAAAAAAAAGCATGATTGGATTGGTGAGTTGAATTTTCTTTATGTAAAGAGAAAGGAGTTTCATTCTTGTAACCAAAACATATTGTCTAGTGAGTAAGATTATATTTATTCATATTGAACTAATTTTTTTTACTTTAATTTAGTATATACACTTAATGTCATTAATAATTTCATTTAAAAACTTGAAACCTTAAGACATAATTGCAATTATTTGAAGTGCTAAAAATCTTAAATATAACTACATATTTTATATATATATATATATATAGTAAAAAGTGTTGTATCTAGTGTAGGTCAATTGAATATTTTGAATATAAAAATGTTTAAATGCATCTTAATAATTTTAGGATATTTATGAATTTATTGTAAAATGAAATTATTAAAAAAAACAAAAAAGTATTATATTAAAAATATATGTGTTTTGGTTTTCAAAATTAAAGTATTATGATGTGTATGGTATTTCTTTTGCATTGTTTTTTATGAAAGGAGATCACATATTTCCTCTTTGCTATGTGTTAGGTTGGATTGGTTAACTTATGATATGGAAGTGTCACCTCAATTTTGTTGGTAGAATTCAAATACAATCTTGATTCCGCTAAATGTTTAAAGAGGTTGTTCATAGGTCCATCAACCCAACTATAGATGCAAAAAAACTAAGGTATAGAAACTCTTTTAATAATGATTTTTTAGAAATAAGAATTTAATGTGCATGTAATGAAAAGCAAGGTTCCATGCAATATCTCATTTTCTCTTACACGTGTAGTTTTAATTTATAAGTTTCCATTCATTTATAAGCCCCCATTAATCGAATAGCCATCCTTAGATCATTTTAGTAATATGTTTTCATTTTACACTAATAAATTTATAAATTCAAATTTAAGTATATCAACCTTCAAAAAGCGAAATTGAGTTATAAAATTGTGAGTTGGCACATTTAAAATAATATCATAACTACATTAAGCATAGTATCATCATAAATAATATTATCATATGAGAAATTATCGCAATTACAGACTCCTACAAACTTAAATTATGTACAGAAATTAGATCCTACATAACACAGACATAAACTATGTAGATAGAATGGCACCTACTTGTTACATGCAATAGAATTAATTGTTCTTACACTATCGAAGCTCAGTAATTTAATAATGAAACCATAAAGAAGGTAGAATATTGGCAAAAACATTAACTGTAAATTTAGAATGTTAAGGCTCAAAGGTTTAGAACCGAGCCCCGTGGTGACAGGGCAGGGGTCATGGTCCTCTGGCCATTTCAACTAGAGATTTCTATAGCACACAATAATAATAAACTGAGAAGTCTTATGTTGTAGCAATAACTTTTAAATACCAACTGTCGAAAGAAGCTAACAATATTACAACTTATATCTGAAGCTGTGCAATTCTATACATAATTAAAAGAACAACAGAACACATTTCCATATAGCCGAACACTTCATGTATGCAGAAGACCCAAATTTCTTATCTAGTCATAAAACCCTCGGGTGGATGAAAAAAGGCAGATATACACATGAACTTTACATTCAACTGTAATAGTTATACATTGAGTACAAGATAGAAGAAGATAAAATTTAAACCTTTAATATCTTGCATAAGTTCTGTGCAGAATCACAAAGAACTAACCCCTGAATTTAATAATGAAAAACAAGTATATTGAAATCAGCTTAAAAATAAGTACATGGTGTAAAGGCCTTCAGACCTCGAGAGAAATAGTTCTTTAAACTGCTAAGAACACGAAGGCGGAACTATTCAAACTAGTTTAAAAAAAGAAAGTATCACTATGCCAAAAACCCTTTAACGAGTTCTAGGACTCAGAAATCCTTTGCATGGAAGGATTAGCCGTGGCCAGATTTCGCACCTTTGTACACATAGACGGTATAACCCTCGAGCAACGAAGAGAAAACGAGCAGAGGAAGGATTCTTAGTGGGTTTGTCAGGGGGAATACTCGTGTGGCCGCTTTGGAAATGTAATGTTGAACACGAATGACCCATGTGGTTTCGACTTAAACCAAACCTGTGTCCAAAAGGAAAGTATAGTAGGAATTAAAACATAGAAGAGGACTTAGGATTAATCCAGAACAACAATGAGAGAAAAATACTTAAACGCCAACCATATTTGAAGTAAGAAAATCATTAGGGTCACGATATTGTTACTTGCACAGGTCGGGCTTGCAACAGCCAAACTCGCATCCTTGAACCTGAAAGGAGAAGCAACCCAAATTGAAATGTTCGTTTTCTCTTCCCACTACTACATAAAGGGGGGTTTTAAGACAATATTTAAGACAATTTTTGGGTAAATTGTCTTAACTTGAGACAAAAGAAAACTTGTGTATTGTCTTAAATATTGTCTTTAAGCGGGTGTCTCAAATTAAATTGTCTTAAAATTAAATTGTCTTAAAATATTGTCTCTATAAAGACAATACATAACACAAAGCATTTTTGTCTCTCCGCAGAGGCAGTTTTCATTTTTGTCTCTCTAGAGACAATAGTAGCACTACCACACAAAGGGGGGTTTTAAGACAATTTTTGGGTAATTGTCTCAAATTATTGTCTTAAAATTTGTCTCTATAAAGACAATAGTTGGAACTAAAGACATAATGTCTTTATGGAGACAATGTCTTTAATCCTATCTATTGTCTCTCTAGAGACAATATAAAACAATGAATCCGAGAAAAAATATCTCGCCATTAAAATAAATCAATATAAAAATATTTAATTAAAAAAATCTACAACATCATTGAATAATTCATATTAGAGTACGAGTGGAATCGAACCACCAACCTCCCCGCATGGCGATGTGCTCTTCCATTGAGCTAGCACTCTTTGCGCAATTATGTGAGGAGTTATGGAAGTCCTTGAAATTGTATAATAGGGATTGATTTTTTAAAAAACATTCAACACATGATGGCATAATCCTTGTAAAATATATAATCATGCAAACGAGTGTAGCTCACGCTGTGACACCCTTGCAGCTTGACTTGCACAAAAAGCTAATAATAAACAATAATCTACAAACAAATTAATCTAGCCATACAAAGAAAATTAAAACATATCAACCATATTAAAACATATTAAAACATAACTTCATTTAGAAAACCAAAAACATTTTCACTTGGCTTTCAGTCAAAGGCGAAGGGAGGTAACATTCTTTAAAGCCGCGCATCACGGGGATTCAACTTGTCTCGTTGTGGTGTTAGCTCCTAGCCATTATTTTTACTCTTTGATCATATCCCCGAAATTAATAATTTATGATGTTGTGGTCGGTGTTTGAAGGGCTCCCATGCACCCTAGAATCAGATCGTCTTAATGCCATTTACCGTATTGTACTCACGCATTTAGTCTTCCTAATTTACGGGGATTCAACTTGCTCGTTGTGGTGTTAGCATCTCTAAGGTGACTTGTATTTTTTTACTCTAAAATGTACTTGTGTTTTTTATCGTATATGACAACATACTGCCCTCATGCTGGGTTATAGAGTGCTCTGCTCCTAGAGCTGCGATCGTTTGGCCTTCTTATCCGGACATTGCAATGCATGTTGCTTGTGCTTATGGCAAATGAAGCACTTGACATTGCTCAAAATATTCCCCTAGCTTTGAGGTCGACTCCTTATTCTTGCTTTCGGGTCCTTTTTAGTCTACTCCCTTTTTTCCTATACAAATAGGGCTTGGCTATTTTCATTGCCCCTCTTCGCGGCCTTTGACTCCATTTGGGTCTCTAGATAGTCATTCTACAACCTCACAAAGGTGGAAATATGCTCATGAGAAGAGATGTCCTTGACAAACGGTTCCCATGAAATGTAGAAACCATTTAATGCCATGTTCATCATGCGTCTTCACTCTTCTCCCCAACTAACTTAAGTTGATCATGAAACTTCATGATCTTCAATAGGTAACTAGTAAGCGTGTCTAATGTGGTCATCTTTATGGATATGAGTTTGTTTCACAATATCATATTTTTTTGTTTATGTTCTCCATTTGGGAGTAGAACATATTTTAAATGATTTCTTCATGGATACGTGAGGAATCAAATATTCCTTTATTGTATCAATAATCATCTCAGCTGCCCTCCTCTTCCTTCTTCTAAGCTGCGAACTATTGTGGATCTTTAGGCACCTTCCAATCATTTCTCAAATATGAGGTTAGCCGATTGCCATCCGTAAGATCTATTGCACAAAATCCTAGATCCCGTAAATAGGTAAGCACAAAATTTGAAACCCTTGAGAAACTTAATTAGTGAAAAAGCTTCGATACCACTGTTGATTTCCCTATTCCTAGGTGATCACTGTCTTAATATTCTCGTTAATAAAATAACTCTTGCAACAATCACACAGTGTGTGAAATTAGTGAAAAGCTGCGATACTCTGTTGATTTCCCTATTCCTAGGTGATCACTGTCTTAATATTCTCGTTAATAAAATAACTCTTGCAACAATCACACGATGTTTGAAAATAGTAAATAGAAGAAGCATAAAATAATTCAGACATATGCATGTAATTTTCTCCTTGTCAAATCTCGCTTATCATTCAACTAATTAATGCTAACAAGGCAATCTACACAACTACTAAATCCTAGTAGTTGCATGGTAAACAAATCCACCCCAACTTGAGTTGTATGGCTCTGCTAGAGAGGTACAACGTGCAGTGGAAGCGAGAAAACACCAATTGTTGTTACATACCTTGTTGTATGGTTGCATGACTTGCGATTCAATATGGTATGACACACGTATCGGGTCTCAGTATGGTTGTGAGTATTTGTCGCACTGCGACTGTGGTATGGTAATGCTTCTCCTAGCTAATGTGCTTTGCTCTCTTGTTCCCTTCCAGGTTGATGTCCCTAGTCTACGATAAGAATTGTGTTTGAACCTATTTTAATTATCTCTTTTTTACTTTTCATCGAAACCATAGTTTACCAAAACCCTAATCTACTAGTGAGATGTCTCGATTTAGAGATTAATCTTACAATCTAGGTCATTAATGCACTAAATATTCTTTAAACTCAACATCTAAATATAAGACTTCGACACGTTCACCACCCCGAACATATGTGGAAGTTCTTGTCCAAGCTATATTTCTCAACATAGATAGATCCAATATAAACTTCCCTTGTCCAGGTGTCCCACCACTTAGGGTTGCTTGAGCAAACTGTGTTTCTATCAAGAATCTCTTTCCCACTACCTTGGATGTCGGGAGAGTTGAGGCTTCCATTTCTTGTGCTTGCGCTTTGATCATATGGTCGAGGCCCTCTAAGTATCGTTGACTCATCAGAGGATATCATTTGCTATGCATTGGACCATTTACAAGTATTTCTAACTCTAATGAGGAGTTTGTTTTGTTGCCTCACACATCCTTGGTAATCGTGTATAGCTCTAGCTCTAGATTGAACTCTCCTGTAAGCTAGTAACTCTAAGAGCCAGTGCTAATGCTACCCTCCACAGAGATTGACATTCTCTTTTTTCTTGCATTTATACTTTCTTGGACTTGCACCTTCTTTTATATGTGTTTTTTGGGTAGATATTTGGCTTTTTAGGTAGACACTTAGGTATTAAATTCTCTCTTTATCCGCTTTGAGTATTGTTCTAGGAATTGCTTTAGTGCTATCACATTGAATTTACACTCTGGATGTGTAATATCCCTGGGGGAAGAATTGCCCTTAGGGTTGAAAAGAGCACACGGCAAGATTTGTATTCTCAACTAGTATCACGGTGTTATTTCAATTTTTTGCGAATGGAGACAATATTGAATACAATAAACGAGTGATAACCAAACATTTAATTCCACCAATCGATATGCATAGAAAGCAATCCGAAATCAGGGTACATAATGGGTTATAAACCCATAGCCTCTTCCAAATTGCACAATACGAGTTTTAGATACATTGCAATTGCTAATGCATCAACAAACCCTATTATCCTAATACTTTTTAGTCCGACCTTAGAACCGACCTCGGGGAATCGCCCAGTATTGTCGTCACACTCTTTCGTCGCCTTACGGTCAGGATCAAGCCCCATGAGTCGAGAAGGAAATGGAGTGAATTATAATATTAATATTAATTATCATTTAAATATCACTTACTTGCCATCTCCATGGATTGAAACACGAAGGCTCGGGGAAAATGGCTAGATCATGCCTAACGACGAGTTGTGCACGCAACGACCTTCCACCCCTTAGGAATTCGGTATCCGCTTAATCAATGTGGCAGATCGGTTTAGTTTTGTCAAATCAACTATATCTCTCATATAACTCATTGATAAATATAAAATAATGTATCTCTAATATAATTCATTGATAGATTTAAAATAATATATCTAAGTCAAAATATGGTGGTGATGGAATATTGTATCTCTCATATATCTAAGTTAATATCAATTAAAAAATTGAATTAAATTTGTACCCTAAAACTACCTTTGATTGATGTGTCATGTACACATTCTCGAAACAAAAGGGTCCTACGTTTGATGAGGCGCAATGTCTCTTTTTATCATTTGTTTCAACGCACGTAAAGGTTAGGGAGGAACTTTTCATGCCGGTGAACCCTCAAATAAATCTGCAATGAGTCGGGATCTAAAGATTATTACACTTAATGTAAATTCCATGGATTTGTAGTCCTCCCGAGTTCAACATCTTTTCCCCTGTTTCTGTTTTTTAGCGAGGAGGATAGCTTCATGCTCTCTCTGCACAATATACAATTTGAAAAAGTTAGTTTGATCTAGAGGTGTAATCCACACGGGTTTTCTTGTTTGCAAAATATTTTTTTTATATGAATTGTAACGTATAAAAATAATATAAATTTGTCAAAAAATATGAAATCCCACATCATCTTTTGCCTTAATTATATTTTAGAAAATTATGCTTCAAAATTTTGTATCCGTCCAAATTAAATTAGATCACGTCATGATCCAACACTATTATGATATTTATAATAACAATAGGCGGAGTGATAAAGTCGAAACATTAAAATTTGGAACTTACCCTCGATTGTTGAAGAGCTTTGGGCTTCTCTCGAGAGATATTGAACAAACCCATGGTCATTGCGATGGAAGTGGTGTCATATACCCTCGCCAAGAGAAATGTAAAGAGGAAATCGACGATGACGTCATTGCTAAACTCCTCGTCGTCATGATCCGCTTGATACTCTAGCACTTTATCTAGGAAGTCCGTGTTGCTGGAACCTTCTTCCCGGACTTTCTCTCGTAAATAATATTTGCTAGAGTCCTGGTCACATGATCTAAGCCCTGCAATATTACACGAAGTATTAAATCATATATATTTATAAAGATTTGAATTTTGAATATATAGTATAAACAATATTTTATAACATAGTTTGACCATATGGTTTACACAATATTATATAACATAGAGATATGATAAATAATATTTATTTATTTATAACTAAATAATAGTTCTTATTTTTAAATATAAATAATGAAACAGTAAAGCTAAAGATAGTTTTAATTTTTCAAATGATTTATAAAATTTTGTAAAAGATTTTATATATAAACTTCCTTTTCGAGCTGATTTGGGTTACTGGGTGTGACCTTCAAACAAACACTTCGTGTAAGTAGTGCCAGGAAGCTTGATAGGGCAACGTGCACGGTCCCGACATAAATCCTTCAAACCCTCTCGCATGAGTATCTTCGATTCTGCAGTCTCCAAGCCAAAACCAATGAGCCGGTTCATCAACATGATAAATGTTATCTCGGCCAAAACAATGAAACCCGGAATGAGCTATTGTGTAATCTAATCACTAAAATTTAGGAATTAAAGAACTATGGAAAGTCGAAAGTATTCATGGGAGAATATTTTTAAGAAAGCTGAACTATTTGACCTTTTCTTTAAGATCAAATTCTTCAATAAAATCTAAAAAAAATCCTTAATATTCCCGGAATCTAAAAACTGCACAATGTTTGATTGCAAATTTTAGAAATATAACTTGCACTAAATTTTCAAAATATTCAAATAACACTTAAACAATAACACTTACGTTGGCAACTTCGTCCTTTTAAGTTTATAACGCTACCTTCCTCCCATTTGCTAAGGTTTCTAATAACTTGCGTCTCCACATCCGGAAACAATCGTCCTTGAGATTTTCAAAGCCCACTAAAGATTTAAGCTTAGTCGGCGAAGCGTTTTTGTGCATGGATCCGTGAGTTTGGAGAATGTTATACTTTCCTACTATGTTCACAAAGCCGACCTGGGATAAGCGCATTTAAACAATTGTCCCTCATTTTTGGAAAATGAGTAGGATTGCTTTCTCGCACTGCGTCGTTATGATAGTAGGTTGCCCAAATATGTTTGTCTTGAATACATCTCCATACATTGCAGTTCATTTGGGAAGTCGGATCAAATTCAAAACTATACAAAGCCGAGCAATCATTACCCATTGCTAAGATTACAACAATTCTTAAACATACGACTATCTCATACGGATAATTGTCATATTGATTCTCGAATTAGAATTAGCATGCTCCATGAATGGACTTGACTTGAAACCAAGATTGAGTTACTTAGTTCCAACAAACCCATTCATGATTCATGTACTTTAGGGTAGTCATTATCCATTTTTTTCCGGGGTTTGTTGTACTAAATTGGTATTAGGTATTAGCTAAGTCCACTAACAACATTTACTTGTTATTATGAAGAATCAAGGTGAATAATCTCTTTACAAACCTATCATAACATAAAATTTAAACCTATCTATAACCACCCTTCCCACCACATGACTTACACTCACTTGACATTATCTTGGTAGGGCCATCCTTATCTATTGCCAAGGATAAAAAAACCATTATCTGGTGGGTTCATTGTTATCTCCCTATACATATTTCTCACGAGGTATAAGATAATAAATGAGATTTGGCGATATATACCCATCTTTAAATTTAAATTTATATACCCACCTTTAAATATAAATTATTATCTATTGCCAAGGCTAAAAAAACCATTATCCTAGTGGGTTCATTGTTATATCGACGATACATATTTTCATAGAAATATAAGATAATAAATGCAATTTGGCAAGCTACACCCACCTTTAAATTTAAATTCGTTTAAATGCGAGTGGACCTATACTACCCAACTACATTTAATTATGTATTTCCAAGGCTAAAGAATCTTTAACTATCCTACACTACCCAACTACATTTAATTATGTATTGCCAAGGCTAAAGAATCTTTAAATATCCTACTGCACATGCATTGTTGCCAGGTAATGAAAGCAGGAATGGAAAAGTTGAAATCATGAATACGCTCATTGGTCCCAACCTACTATTCATTATTCCCGATCCTTGCCACCACTCATTATCTATCTCCCATTGGTCCTCTCATCAGCACTCGACATGAACTATAATTTATAGATGAACAAGATTAAAACCATGCATGGGATGGTTGGTTCCAATACGCTCTGCCCAATCATGGTTCTGCTCTTTCCAGAGTAACCAACCATTAAGAATGCCCAATACCGAAGAATGCTAATACTGAAACCACTCGACAAAGAAATTCATACAACAATATGCTCTAAGCCCCTCACTAATTTTATTTGCATTGATGGATCACCCTACCGAAGGCAGTAGATCGGTGCGATATAGAAACTAAGAAATAATAAAAAAACATTTTTAACGCGAGTTTGAGGATATTTTGTTATACCTTGACATCCTTTCATGAAGAAAAGGTCCAATGGTGGAGCTCTTGAAAGGAGTAACGTATTGCAAAGTCTCGCCAATGAAAGGCAATCCCAGGTCGCCCGGAGGAAGTGGTTTTTCTCCATTTCCTTGACGACCATCACTCTGCCTTTGCGTGAAAAAGTAGAGAAAATACAAACCAAATTACAAAAGCAGTGCGAATCCTACTAGTACTTCTCCCCACATGTTTTCTTAGATGCCGACTACTGGTGATATTCTCGATTTCCGCTTCTTCTCTCGAATAATCGCCTTATGACTTGTGCTTAGGTTAGACAAACGGAGCGGTACGTCTTTATATAGAGAGAGGGTGAAATAAAAAAATAAATAAATTAAGATCATTATGTATAACGTTCGATCTATCATGATTTGCTTGAGAAAATAGATCGGAATCAAACGCGGAGTTGACTTTAGGAAACAGGATGGATCGTGTATAAAATACGCATAAATTCTCTTCGAGATAGTCTGATTTTGGTTTGGAGTAAAAGTTGAAGCATCAGTGGAAAATCCATGAAGACTGGTGGAAAATCAAAAGAGTTAATCCTTCCCTTACAAACAATGCCAACATTACTTCATCCGTAAGTTATTTTGCATTGAATTCCAAAGAACAGAAATAAAAACAACTCGTGAAAATATTCGGGGATTCTGTTAGATCCGGACTTCATTTGTCTCGATTTTTTCTCGCGGGATCCTTATATTCGATAATAACGCGATCACTTATACAATCAAATATGTAATAATAATTATTTTTCAGTTGTTTCTTGAAGTCAACTTTCCTAAGCAACTTCCTCAGACAAAATAAAGAAGTTGCTATTCACTTTCCGAGTTCAATAACGAGGTAATCTAGTTACATATAAAACAATATTACAAGAAGCTTTCGAGATGAAGAATTGAAATTGAGTGGGAAGGCAACAATCCTTCCACGACTAGTACACGAATTTCCTTAGAAAATGTGAGCTCATGCTCCAAAAATCCTTGAGCTAGCCTATGCTTCCCCAAATAGTCCTTCACCCCAAACTAGATCTCGGGAGGGCACAGTGCCACGGTTTCTCCGGGTCGGATAGACCCTGTCGACCTCAACAGAACTTCAATAATGATGAATTTACGTTACGGATCGAGTGTTGTCATAAAGACCCTTCGGGGTTGTACGCAACCTCGGCAAGGTTTAAGCAAGCCCTCGCGTCACGAAAAGGGTTCCTTTGGAGATCTACTCGCCCAAATTCAAACTTCTGCTCTAGTATTTTGAAGATGGGCGGCCGCCTCGCATTTGGCCTCGAGGCTAGGGTCGCCCCAAAGATTTACCCTTCCAAACAATTTCGCTTTCCACGGGTCTCTTCAAGGTGGGCCACATGCCTCGGAGATAGGGTTTCGGGGCTATTCGCTGCCCGCACCTCACTTGTCGACCCTCACTTGTCCCCGGAAATGCCTTGAACGGTGCTCGCGACATCACGGATTAGCCCTTTGCGGTCCAAAACAAGGCCACGTGAATTTGCTGTCATTTTGCTGCGTCTCTAGTCTTACCAAATTCGGTGTTAAATCATTTATGAGCTTCTTTGTTCAATCCCGGCTCCTTCAAAAACTTTCTCCTTCACATCTTCTGCTGCACTTAGTTGTTTTTTTTAACTCGGGGCACTCTTTTTGCACCCTATAAAACTCGACCTCAACATTAACAAGCGATGTTTCTACATGTTCAAAATTTGTGCTTTCCTATTCCTCTAAACACGTGTATGCCTCTCTTTTGTCGATTCAAATGGTCTGCAGTGTGTCTATTTCGAGCTCGTTTGTGATCACGGTCTCTTCGCATGATCATGCGGGGAGTGACCATTGTTTTTGTTTTTCGCATGGTCTGGTGTTATAGAGAATCTCTCGCATGAATCTTTGGAGAACAAATTGATGGAACATATGGAAGCCTTACTCTTTATCAAGCTGGGTTTCTATACGTATGATCCCGTAGAAAAATAATATATATCGAATTTATGACACGGGGGTTAAATTTAGCTATTTGATATTTTTTAGATATTTAAAAAACAGACTTGCCATTTAATTAAAATTTCATAATAAATGAATGATATTAACTAAAAAATTTACCATTTCTAACCATAAATTACATGTTTTTTTCATTGAATTTTGTCTATATTCTATATATATTACTTTTCAAAACCCGTAATAATAACTTATATATACTATATTGAATACTTCCCAAAAAAAACAAAAAAATACCCTGGTTTTACTGATGAAACCCAAAGCCATTGGAATTTGAAAGCAGTGTATTCGAATTCATGACATGGGTATTTATGAAAAGAATTGACCATAAAGTCCGAAAAAATCTTGCCTTATTCATATGCCGTTCCAAAGATTCGAATCCCTCTCGGTAGCATGAGGGCCTAAGTAGCTCGCAACGACAATCTTAGATGAAAAAATCTCGGAGGCATAGGCCAAACACATGCCTCCCAGGCCATGACCCACCGAGAACCACTGTGTGTTGTTGAATATGATAAAGAGTCAAAATTTCATCAAAATTTCAAAATTGAATTCAATTGTGATTTTAATACGTGATTATACCTTTTACGAGATACGGCGAAAGCGGGGCCTCGGAAGGGGGCTCGCATATTCTTTGTAAGGAGGAGGTGTTATAGAGATTCTCTATAACACCATCCCGTCTATAATTAAAGTTTGTAATTGAGATTTCCAAAATTTTCTCACAAAAAATCCCAAAAATTCCATTATTTTCTAAAAAGAAATTGTAACATTAATTACACTTGCGAAATTGCATCCTCATTAGACTACAGATTTGGATCATGGTGGTGTTGGGAGCCGACCATCGAAGAGGGCTTTATAAATTCAATTTTATAAAGGTAACTCAATAGTTGTGGCTTCAAAATTATAACTAGCTCCCCAAGATTGCTTCAAAATTCGAAGGTTTTTCATTTAGGTGTGCATTGAACGGCCAAGGCTTTGCTGTGTCGTAATAATGAGGCTTGATAGGGGTAATTCTTCATTAATTTCACTAGTTAGGCCACTAGTCAATCCCAAAGCTACTGGTCAAACAACACTGTGACAAGGCTATGAACAACCGCAACCTAGTATCCTCTCTGTTTGAAAGATGCAAAGTCAGTTACCCATCCACAGTAACTATCCCCTCATATAACCATTACTTTATTCCCTTTCTGCAGATGTCGTTTTCACTTATTTCTCCTTCACGGCAACAAACCTCGGAGAAAAAATATGGCAACATTTCTTCTATTTAAACAAATATAAAGAGCATTCACTCGGAAAGATGAAGATTTTAAAAATACTTCCATGCAGGTAAAAATTAACAATCTCGGGAATAGCAAGAAGAATAAGAGGAAAACAGAGATTGACGTGCTTGATTTTCGAGGTTGTGTCCGATTCTAAAATTATATAGTCGGATAAAAACACTTCTTCGAAAAGACTAAATCGAAGCCCTACCTACAGCCGGTATGTTAAAGGCTTCTCCATGATCTCAACATTGCTTTAGTGATGTTAAAAAGTCTACTAAGAAAACGTGTCCTATAGCGTAAATTTCTTCTCTGCAGAGGTTTAATGTTCCAAAAATAAAAGCACCTTAACTATGCTTAAGTTGTTACGTTTGTATATTACCATTTTTTTTTACCATATAGCCTTCCGAAGAAGATAAGCAGTTCAGATTGGACAATATTAAATATTCATTAACTCGTGAGCCTAGAAACGAGGAAAGCATGAAAACTCAAGTGTAAGCACATGTAACAACATTTTTATAACCTATGCCCTAGTACAAAATAACAAAAGCCGGCTAAGAATCTTACTAGGTGAAGAAAACTCGAAGAAGATTTTGCCTTATTGAAGAAAATGAAGTCCGCCCACAATGACCTACGAGCGGGAATCCATGTCAACAAAGGAATAGGTTTCTCATCGTATTGAAGGAAAATGAAGTCCCGCGGTGCCCACAATCACCTACGACCGAGGAATCCATGTTAACATACGAATATGTTTTTTTCTCGATGTGCAAAGCGTGATGCAAGATGAGGAAGTGGCGGGGAAAGGGTTTAAAATGAGAAACTTTTCATTGTGGCTAGCAAAACGAGAGGAAAGAAACTTTTCTTACTAGCGCAGCGCAAAAGCAAAGCAAAATTTCGGAGGGAATGTTTAAAAAAATAAATTAATTAAAATAATAAAAGTCAATGTGTAAGTTAAAGAAAAATTCCGGAGGGAGTGTTTAAAAAAATAAATTAATTAAAATAATAAAAGTTAATGTGTAAGTTAAAGAAAAATTTCGGAGGGAATGTTAAAAAAAATAAATTAATTAAAATAATAAAAGTTAATGTGTAAGTTAAACCATGTATGATTGGCAAAGAAAAATTTGGTCAACATAAAACAAAAAATTGAATGACATATAAATAGAATATTTTTCACTTTACAACCATTATTCATTAACAAAAATTGGGCATTGTGGCATTGTAACCATCTACAATGCATGAACTAAAAGGCATCCTTGTTGATCATGTGAAAAGTTTGAATTGTTATCATAATTTAGTCATGAAGAGTTGGTAATGGAAGAATTTTTTTTTGTGGGATTCTATTTCCATGATAGAAGAGTTGGAGACAACTTCACAATAAATATGGTTCTCCATAAGTCTTAATACAAAGGTATTTAGATTATCTAGTGGTCTAGAGCTAGATTCACTTTTTCACAAGATATGGGGGTTGGTACTTTTTAAAAATATCATAAGACCCAATCAAGCACTTCCCATGGTTATAAGATGGAGTAACTTTGGGCACAAGAAACTCATTTATTCATGTCGATATTCCTTGCCTTTAATGAGCTTGGATGTTCATAGGTAGGATGGTAAAAAACTAAACCTACTACTACTCAAAGAGAATAAGGTTCATTTCAAAAAAAGAAAATTTCACATGAAGAAAGGTCCATCCTCACTTATAACCCACATCTACACCCAAATCCATTACATAATGAATGAAGCTACCTACTTATATAAAGGAAGAGATAAATGTATGATACATTCACCACTCTTTTATTCCAACCTCTTCATACTAAATAACAATTCAATAAGGAATGGTCTAACCTCGACTTAGAAACATTCATATTTGATTTAAAAAAAACAAAGAAATGAAGAGGTAAGTACACAAACACATGAAACACAAAACTAGCTATGCTAGGGCAGATCTTTGATACAAAGAATAGAAATTAACCACGATGAAGAACACCTGACCTTCAAACAATAACATTAATTTTTTCTCACCCTTTGAAATTTGTGCCATTTGTGGTCATGTTAGGGCCTAAATTATACTTTTCAAAACCATTTGGTTACTCACACACACACTTGGGTTTTTTGCTTGTAACTTTAATGTTTTAACAAAGGGCTAGAATCAAACAAAAGAATAAGTCACAAACCCAAATATCCCCATTCTTCATGGTCAATTCAGGGGGTTCCTAGTGACAAATTCATGGTGTGATTAAAGCTCCATCACATTTCCTTACTCAAACAAAACCAAATAACTATAACTTGTTAGTTATTATTGATTGGATTTGAGGAGTTGATCTTGCCCAAGTTTATTCCCTAGTAAACCCTTTCGATAGATTATGATGGTTGTGCATATGACATTGTATGGTTTTGTGTATGCCAACCACAAGAGCACAGAGATTGTTGTATGAAAATTTCTTGGTGAGTGTTTTTTCATCTTTTACCTTGAAAGATTCAAGGTTTCCTCTTACATACAAATAACATGGTTTCTTACTCGCAGTGCTAAAAGGTCAACTTGATCTCAGTTATTGAAATTAGAGTGATGAAATTCGAGTCATATCTTTGAAAATGCGACCCTAAATCCTATTGTCGTGAGAGATATGGGGGATTATGAGGATCTAATTTTGGGAAGAAAAAGGGGTTAACTTGACTTTCTTTGCATCATTAGGGTGTACATAAGTAATTTTTAAATGAAAGTATTCTATCAAATTTAGCTCGATTATTTGAAGTTGATGTTGGAAAATGCAAACACATACTCAAATTGATTATGGAAAAAACGGAAAGGGGCGCATTAAGCGGAGATAGGAGAAAAATACTTTTTACAAGTGGTTTTTTACTAGCATATAAGAGCTGGAATTTGGTCTTTTGAGAATGTTCCATACTTTTTTCAACTCAAGTGGCCTCTACCTTTAATTCTAGATGAAGCAATTTTCCACTGACAAGGAGGGATTCACGACAAATTTGATTTGGATTTGATTGTATTAGCATCCAAGGAAATTTGGGATAACGAGACATTGGTTGGATTAGGGAATTCCCTTGGGAATTTCGCTAAAACCTTTTGAAGCAATGAAGCAAGTGCGATGTATATCACATATCCGCATATGTGTATACATGCCTGCGTGTGTGAAAATTTAAATTTTCTCAATTTAATCAAGGAAAAATAAAATTGATAATTTATTGCTACATTTTCGAGTACTCCCTCTCAATAAGAAAGAGATTATCAACCACCCCTATCTTGAACTCCGTGGAACTTGAACTTCCCTATTGACAAATATTTTGTCAAAATGTCAACATATTGTCCTTTGCTCGGAATGTGGTGTAGCAACATTGTCCTGCTTCTCTGCGACACAATCCCGTAAATGGTGATACCATATACCTATATGCTTGGATTGATCATGAAATATAGGATTCTCAAAGAGCTTGATGTAACTCTCATTATCACAGTAGATCACAGCTGGATCCACCATCTAACCAAACAATCCAACAAGTATCTTTATCATCCATATCGCCTCACATGATGCTTGACTTGCAACCATGTATTCTAGCTTTTGCCGAGCTAAGTGCCACACATATTTGATTCATGTTGTACTAAGGAATAAATGAGGACCCAACAATAAAAATTCCACCTGATTTACTCTTTTGGTTTGATGGACTTTCGCGCCCAATTTGCATCGCATGTGAAGCCACACGAAACCTTCACTCCTCTATACCATAGTCCAAACTGGGTAGTTCCTCACGAGATATCTTAAAACATACTTAGTCGCCTTCCAAATAATTTGGTTGGCCTAACCCTAGATTTGCTAGATCCATGATGCAATGTTTGTTAGATCTATGATGCAATGTTTGCTCAAATAGGTGACTATAAAGACACCTCCACTTACTAACAAAGATAGATTCCTTCCTCCACTACAAATTTCTTGTAGAATCTAGAGAAAATTAAAATTTATGTTAAATTTTAAAAATTAAAATACCTCTACACCAAGGAAATTAATTGTTGCAATTTCTCTCGCTATTGATGACGTTACCTATGCAAATTACCGATAAATTCTAGGCCGAAAAGGTGGGGAAGCATGCCGTATTCCAAGATACCTTGGTTATAAACTTTGAGAAGGATAAGACATGGATAATTATCCCATAATTTTGTTTTGTTGTAGTATTTTGATCGAAAGTCTCAAGAGCAAAAAAATATTTGGGTTAATTACCATATAGAGTTAGAATATTGAGATTGTGGTAAGTTGAACTAGTTCTTTAAAATCAAGGGAAGAGCGAAATAGGACAAGAAAGTAGCTTATAAAAGGTTGGTTAAGGAGATCGTGACATGGATAAATAATTTTTGTGGTGGAAGAGGATTATGTGCCTTTTATTTCTCCAACCATGGAAGTGCAAGCATGAATGCTTGGGGGTGACCTAGAAAGACTGATTGATATTGAGTAACTAAGGGAATAAGGTGCGATGGAGGAAGCACATGCATTAAAGAGGGAAAAATAGGATTTTAATCAAAATGCAATAATTAAGAAGTGGTGGGTGAATAGAACGAATTTGGGTGCACGAGAAGCCATCGAAAGCTAACGATGGGAAACTAGTCCCATCTGTAGAAATGGGAGGGTTTTTTATATACGTCTTTCGTGCGAACCTTTATAAATCTACCTTTCAAATGGAGGTCAACCCAAATAAATCTGGTTTGGGGGTTCCACTACAACAAAATTTTCCCCACAACGAGGCACAAGATCAAGCCAACATGTGTGTTGTGTGCATTTAAAGAGATGGATAGGTAGGTTTACCCTTTATGAGAACATGGCACCTTAGAAATGGGTTAGGGTTTTAGGGTTTTAGGGGTTTTAGTGGGTTAAATGGGTTAGGGGGTCGGTAATTAGGGGTTAAATGGGTTAGGGGTTTAGGGGGTTAAATGGGTTAGGTTTATAGTCATTTCTTAGGTAGACAAGGCACGATCTAGTTGTAGTAACGCGTAACTTGGTCAAGTTGTTATAGTCGAGGCAAGACTTGGTTGGGTTCCCAAGTCCCAAAAAAATTATGGGTAATTATGAGGGCGTGATAACTAAGGAGTGTCGGTGCATGCCAAGGATTGAAAAGGAATGTTAACACATGCCGAAGTGTACGATGGATGTTGAGGAGTATTAGGGAGTGCCGAGGACATCACAAGGGAGAACTAGGTCAAAATGCATGGAAATGAATGAATAAGAGTGTGTGCCAAGTAGTGTCAACAAATTCCAAGTGTCTCAAGGATAAATCGTGTTAGGAGAAGGCCAAAATAAGACTTGTAGGAGGTAAGCCTAAGGTTACATAAAGGGTTGGAAAAATTAGTTTCAAACAAAGAGAAACTTTGGGTTGGGCACAACATTGATTTTCCAATGACTTGGTTGGGTTCCAAAGTCGCAAAAAAAGAAAGGCTATCTATGACGACATGAAAGCTAAGGAATACCAAGGTGTGGCGAGAAATTCCTAGAAGTACTAACACATGCTAGGTAGTTCCAAGGCATGATAGGCATTCCAAGATGTGCCCGAGTGCTAGGGTATGCCATGAACACATCGTTTGGGAAGTGTGAGGGCCAAGTGTCGGAGAAACACAAGGGAGCACTAGTTTCAAATGCATGGAAATGAAGTATCGGCCAGGTTCCGGTGTGCTAAGAAGGGAGTGAAATGGTATTCTAGGAATTTCCAAGGCATGTTAGAGTGCTAGGGAAACATACAAAGATGTTCCAGGTGCCAAGGTTTGCCAATGCGTGCTAAGGAGTGTTAGGGAGTGCCGAGAAAACATAACGAGCACTAGGTCAAAATGCATAAATGAATGAATAAGAGTGTGTGACGGGGAGTGTTAGCGAGTTATAGGTGTCTCTAGGAGGGAGTAACATGGTATGATAGTCGGTGCTAATTCATGTTATAGTGTCGGGGCGACATGTATCCAAGATGTGCCAAGTGCCGAGGGTGTGCCAACATGTGCTAGGAAGTGTTAGGGATCTGTCAGGGAAACACAAGGGAGCATTAACGTTGTAGCCATTGTAGGACCAGCGAGAATTTTTGTCCATGGATAATTGTTTATGTTGTATCCATTGCATTAAAGAAAGAGAGGTACGTCGATGCTTTTTGTATGTGTTTATAAATTGGAAGAGACAAGAAAGGGCCTGAAAGAAAGTAAACAAAGAAATGGAGGTCACCTGGGATAAAGTGGATGGAATTGGAGTTGGTAGTTTTATCTTTGTCACAAGGGCATCCAAGACAACCATGACACGATTGAAGAAGTGGAAAACAAGTTTGGAAGTCCACATTGAGGAAGATATCAATCCATTTTTCGAAACTAAACTATATATATAACGTGGCTCTCTACTCATAGTATTTCATTGAGATTGTGTTAGGTATTTTTTATTAACCTATGCTTGTGTCTATTTAAATGGATACTATATTGATAGCCCAAAAATAAGGCATTTTGGATTGTCTATAGTTTTTACTAGTTCTAGAAAAAGAACTAGCAACAATTAATCTCTTTGGCTGCAAAAAAGTATTCTACTTGTTGTGTTGGGGAGTTTCTCTCAGGAAATTTATGGATAACCCGACATATTTTTTTATATACGTACTGCTAACGAACCTTTATAAATCTACCTTTTCAAATCGAGGTCAACCCAAATAAATCTGGTTTGGGGGTTCCACTACAACAAAAATTTTCCCCACAACGGGCACGAAGATCAAGCCAACATGTGTGTTGTGTGAATTTAAAGAGATGGATAGGTAGGTTTACCCTATGAGAACATGGCACCTTAAAATCTGACCACAATTGGCGAGTGCAAGAATTTGCGAAATGACATCATGAGTGGGGCCTTTTCCAAAAGAGATTATTCATTTACATTACAATATATACAACATGTAGTTAGCATTCCATCCATGTTGCAGCACACACCGATGGTATCAATCCTTAAAAGCTGGTACAAAAAAATGATTTTATATATTCACATACGGGACAGTCACAAGATGTCAACAAAATCACATACTTATCGAAATTCTCAAACTGAGAATATGCTAAATTGCTTCAAAATGTGCTTGCAACTAGGTAGGCATCAAAGACAATCATTTCAATGGGTTAAGGGGATCTAGAGAGAATTATGAGAGTTCCTTCTAGTTAAGGACATTGGTATTACTATTGTTAAAGGGGGTGGCCTACAAGGATACATTGGTAGCTATTGATGCAAGAGCATAATTTCAACAATTTATTTCAAAATTTTGTATTTTGTCCTCGAGAAGGTCTTAGAGATTTATAAAAAGGAATTTGGTTTCATTATTGCCCTATAATTTTGTAGCATTTCTAATTTCATATTTGGGATAGGAAATTTTAGTAATTTTAGGCATAAGTTAAGATTTTGTTTGATTTTTAAGGCCTCCTAGTCATTAGGAAAGTTGAGTTTTATGATTAGGATTACTTGTGGCATCCTATGTATTTTTCAAACTCTAATATACCAAGGCATATATGTGGAGGAAATTTGGGTGAAGTGTGATTGTCCATAAAATGTAGATGAGATTTTGGGAACTTGTAGCTCTTTTTCCTTGGACCCTACTAGTTCTTATAGGTTGTATTTGGAGCGGTTAGCGGAAAAAGCATAATATGCCCAAGAATATTAGTGTTGGAGTACCTGTGGTTTGGGAGAAAGGATAAGGGGTTCTAGAGTTAAGGGGGTTTAAGGGTTTAGGAGCAAGGTTAAGGGTAAAGGGTAAAGGGTTAGGGCTTATGGGATTTAAAGGTTAGGGGGTTGAGGTATAGGGGGTTTAAGGGGTTAGAGATTAATGGCTTAGTGGTTAAGGGATTCATGGGCTAAAGATTAATTATCAAGGGCTTACATGTCAGGGGGATTTAGGGGTTAAGTGCCTAAGGGTTATGGTATTTAGGTGTCGGAGAGTTAAGGGGTTAGGGGTTAATGAGTTTATGGGTTAGGGGTTATGAGTTAAGGATCAAGGTTTAAGAGGATATGGGATTAGGGTTTATGGGGGTTCAAGGATTCTAAGTTAGGGGTTAGGGGTTAAAGGGTTAGTGGCTTTGGGTTTAAGGGATCAAGGGGTTAATTTGTTATGAGTTATGGGTGTAGGGGTTAAGGGATTGTGGCTTTTGGGTTAAAAAGGATAAGCATTTTAGTGGTTATGGGTTAAGTGCGTATGGGTTGTGATAATGTGGCCCCTAATCCCCTTGTCACAACTATTGGGGTTTTCCCCCTATCGACTTTTCTCATTTTCCTTGCCTATAGGTCCCTTAGCCCCTATGCCATAAGGCCCTAAGGCTCCTTCTCATTCTATAATGTTAGGATTATAGATCTCGATGGCTCATGCTCGAACCTCTCACTTCTACCCATCCATGCTACCCTTATGTGCCCTTGCCTCGTTCAATACATCAAAATATCCCCCTCCCCCCAAAATTCATGATAATTGAACATTTGGAGGTGATAATTCAACAACTTCACAACTAGTCCATTTATAATTGTGCCTTGGAACTATTAGATGTCATTTCATTGAGCTATAGTGATAGGTGAGAGCTATGCATAGCTCACTAAAGGTGTATCAAGAGGTTATTAATCTATTGGCTATAAAATTTTACTCTTTTTATTTGTTCACTTTAGTGAAATGGAATATATGTGGAGACAATCCATTCTTCTTCTTTCACGGGCCATGTAAAATAAATGAAGCAAATAGTCTCAACTCCTTGGAGAAAGAAAGTTGAGAACAATAATTAGCAGTGAACAAACAAAGAATCCAATGGGTTAAGTTTAGAGGCGTCTCCCTTTGTAAGCAAGCATCCATGAGCTTGTTAGGGTTAGTATGAATCTTTACTAGAGGTTGAGTAGTCTTCACATCACCAACCACATCCAATTGAAAGGTACCAACCCCTACAATAAAAATGATGTTTCCAAATAAAGGTGTAGTTAATATCAATAATATCACCTTATGAATCTATTACAATATGATTTGGAAAGTACGTTTCTATACATGTGTGAAAGAAACAATCCACTTGATAGCGAAAAGTCTTTTTGAAGACTCGTAGAAACCCCCTTGAGAGACGAAGGGTTTGAAACCATATAATACAAGTCGATCTGTGAACCCTATTTACGATGTGTTATATGCATGTGTTTGTTCACTCGGTTTGACATGTGATAGACAATATATGAAGCCTTTTTTTCCCGCGTATCATCTTCATTAGATATCATGTTGCTAAGAATGAAGTGTCTGGATTAGAGTTAAAGTTCCTATCTTTAGTTTGTTGTCTTTTAGAGTACAAATATTTTTTGGTCTCTTTTGTGCTAAGTGCGTTTGGATTTCAACTATTCAAGGAATATGTGAGCTAATATAATACCATATTGTAATATTTGAAATAACATGATGAACTATTTAGCACAATTTATGGTGTTGGATTAATTGAGATGTTTATTTTTGGATGGATGGATGTACATCTTTGGCCAATAGACAAAACTCATTAAGTTAAATTGTTGCAAAGTATGTTATTGACATGTTGAAGTGCCATTGAGACTTAGAGGTAGAATATTTAGACTTGTATGTTGTCACCTAGTCCGGGTGTGATGATACCTTGTGGAGGTAGGCAAAATTTCCATTTTTTTAAAAGTCTTGGATATATTCTATATGCTCTTGAGAGAATTTCAACCTTTTAAATAAAATTACAAACAAATGTACATTCATGCAATAATTACTAATTGATTTAAGGGGTGACTCAACAAAAATGTAGCATGTTGGCTTGTTGAATTTGTTAGTAAGTTAATTAGGGGCTTGATAAATTTGTAAGCTTCGATGGGATTTATTGCGGTTGTATGTGTTTTTAGAGCGAGAGTTTGGAGTGGTGGTTATGCTTCCTTTATTAAATTTGATTTCTTTGGTTCTTCTTCTTATGCATGCCCACAGTGGTTTCTTCTCATTTGCAAATATTTTCTTATTATGTACGGAAAAAGTTCTTGTTGCATCCTTGAAAAAGTTGCACAATTGTCCCAATTTATCTCTGTAATACCTTGAGTTTTCTCGCTTCTTTCAATTGGGCTAGAATTTTCCACCTCAAGAGGGTTGTTAGTTGTTTTCTAACTAAATTGTTGAAACATTTTTTCTTGTTTTATTTATTTATTTTTTCTTCAAGGAGGTGTTTGCTTTAAAATCTAGAAGAAGCATCAGTGGCTCGATTATAGTTGTCCTCGAAGTTGTTGTGATCATGGGCATGACAACCCTTAGAGGGTGAAAATTGGGTATGTTGTACCTATGGAAAACTTTGGCTAACATCCAATTAGATATGTTATACATAGTTCACAATTAGGAGATCGCAGACCATACGATGCACATAAAAATGCACTACTCCTCAGAAATATCGGGGTAAGTCCAAGATGATTTATTGAATATAATTTAGTCGGATGATACAACTATCCCACAACTCTACAATAGAGAGACCAACATGGAACAACAAACTTAAAATCGATCAATGCACTCACTTTCATGGGAATTTCATGAACATTTTTATTTTCTTATATAATGCACTTTTACCCACATCTTGAGATCACACGAAAATGGTATTCATAATAAAGTTTTATGGGTGAAGTAATTCATTTATCCCGAGATCAAGTTACGTAGCTATAATTTCTCATGTTTTTTTCGTACATCCGATCGAAAACATACCTTGTAGGAATTTTGAAAGAAATCCCACTCAAATTATCAAAGAATCTCCGGGTGAACTCATTAAAAAAGTATGTTTCTCATTATACGTTGATTATTCTTGCTCTTCACTATGTTTTGTATATAAACTCATTTCAATTCATTCATACTCAGCCTATACTCGGCTCTTGGTTCCAATTTAAAGGTCGAGTTATCATCATTGTTTGTTTTTCTTTATTTGGAAAGTGCTTGTGGTAATTTAAAGAGTTTGCAAGAGACGAGAATCTCAAATAGTTGTTGACCGGGCTAATGCAAGTTTTATAAGTAAAATGTGTAGCTTAAATCACGATGTCTCAAATTTGGCCGTGCATTTAGGAGCTAGAATGGTCATCCTTCACCCACATTTATCATGAGCTCAATCAACTAGTAAGATAAGTTCTCCAGGAGGCATTCAATTAGTAGCCGTGTGATGAATTATCGGCAAGATCAAGGTTGGCGGCACATCGAAAAAAAAGTCAACTCGCAAAATTTAAGCTAACAACAACCCCTAATCATGAAGGTGACAACTTGTCTCCCTCGAGGACCACTACCTTCTCCTTCATCGGCGATACTTCCTCAACAACTAACTCAACCTGCATCATTTCTATACCCCCAACAATCTATTTATGTTATTGTGCCCATAACATTTTTCGAATAATCCCGATATTTCATAGGTGAATGTCAAATGCCAATTTACTATTTGAAAACCAAATTTTCATCCCTTGTACCTAATGAGGCTTCTTCATTGAATATTTTGTTAAATGGTGTTTTGTTTACTAATTTTTATCATTCAATGATTTCTTATATGTCAAGATTCTTCACTATTTCATGCCTTACAATGTTTCCTTTGCAACATCGGTGCAATTGCTAGTTTAAATTTTTGCACATATTTAAAAAAATAAACAATTTTAGTTCACGGAATGTAACTCAATTGACAATCACCTTGTTATGAAGTTATATTATGTTGCAACATGAGATTCAAATTTCAAATCCCCTTAAGTGGCTAACCAAAAAATAATATTATTTATTTATTATATTTTTAGAATGTGGTTTTAATGAAAAAAAAGAAAAATATAATATAAAAAAAATAAATATCATGACATGATCAAATTTCATGTGGTTTGAATATCTATTTTTAAAAATAAAAAATATAATTATCCACTATCCACTCATGGATATTCAATGCAAACTTATGATAATAATTTTGTCTTAATTGCTAACTATCTTAAATGGGTTTTGTCTTAATTGTCATTGTCTCGCCATTGTCTTAAATATTTTTATCTCAGAAAGTGCTTTTGTCTTAAAATTTTTTTTGTCTCAAATTGCTTTTGTCTTAAATGTCTCAAAGTGCTTTTCTGTCTTAAATATAAAGTTTTGTCTTAAAATGTTATTGTCTCAAGCTGTTTTTGTCTTAAATATAAAGTTTTGTCTTAATTTTTTTTGTCTCAAATTGTTTTTTGTCTTAAATATTTTTTGTCTCAAATAGTTTTTGTCTTAAATATAAAGTTTTTGTCTCAAAGCTGTTTTGTCTTCACTCGTTTTTGTCTTAAATTTTATATTTAAGACAATTCAATTGATATTAAATTTTAACATAAAATAACTAAAATAAAAAGTGACTTTTTAAGACAAAAGATTTCTTTTGTCTTAAAAAAATGTCTTAAAACACTCCACATGTAGTAGTGTCCCATGGATAAAGTAAACTGTGAAATGAAGAAATTCCACGCGATAAACCCTTATCGTGGTTAGCCACGAAAATTGAAACCTTTAAAAATTCCAAATTTTAAACGAAAAGGAGAACAACAGAGGTGTACCTGTAATATTGAATCGATCAACATATCACATAGACAGAGGAGACATTCACCGTAAACCAAAAAGAAGTACAGCAAGGAAGAAAATGACCGAACCCTGGCATAAGAAAAAAAATAGTATAAACATTGTGCACAAGAAGTGGATAAGAATGAACCCGTCGGTGATGAG